>NJDD01000050.1:289196-318383 GCA_002245505.1 Calephelis nemesis
AAAGAGTATTTATATTTCTACAATAAAATACTCGTATTGTACAGTCACAAGCATAAATATGTTACTATGGGGAGATTAGCAAAAATATCTGTCCAAGAACCAGTTCAATAATATCTGTCTTCCTGTACGCAACAAAAATATCTGATATTAACAGGGAGCATAATAAAGTGGCATCAAAATTATGTGACGAAAATGGACATCAAAAAGTTGTGATAACCTCTCAAAGCATAAATAAGTGACATCAACTAGGTGGCAATAATATCTGACATTATTTTATTTTCAATTTAATTTAAAATAATTACAAAATAATTGTAGAAACAAATTTATTTACATTACATGTTTTTACAATACAATTACATTGTTTTTAAATAATGTAACGTTAAGTCATTGTTTTATGGTCCGTTTATGTCTAGATATATCCTGTATCACTACCAAATTGAAGTATTTATTTAAGTAGGTAGATATGTTTTATCTGCAGCAACCATGTATCATTTTTAAATTGTTTTGTTGTGATTGACATTAGGGGCGTTGCACTGCTGCTCCTTTATTGTATATAAAGTTTACAACACAAGTAACAGTTAAAGAAATCACAGAAACATAAAGAGTTTTCCGTATGTTATTTGAATTTATATGTTAATAGAAATGTTAGCTTATTTGCAAATGTCATCAGAAAATTCTTATTCAAACCATAGAAGTATAAACAAATAAATCTCCATATGAATCCCATTGAGAATTTGCGTGGTTTAATGGTCCAACAATGGGATACAGCTCAGGCTAGAAACTACAATTCCCTACGTTGTCACGCTTTTGACTTTGGGAGTAATTCCCTAGCAAGTGTATGAAAAGAGCTACAAGACGTATCTAATAAATGCAAATGGTGGCTATATTCGATTTTGATTCATTATTTACAGGGTTACATCTAAAGCACCAGATAAATTTTGAGAAACGGGTCGGAATCGATAACACTTCCATTAAATCTATGACATAGCATGACAACAAGTGAAGCCTTATGTTAAAATTTGGTCGGTCCCTTCAAAGTTGCCCTGTATTCACTAGCTGACCCAGCAAAAATCGTATAGCTTGACATTAAAAGCTACTCCATTATGTTTGATGCTCCGATAGTAATGGATTCAATGTGAAAAATTCCAAAAAAACTCCCCTTGAACACACAAAAAAAAAAATTATGAAAATCGCTCCAGTCGTGTAGGAGTTCAGTGACATACACACAAAAATTCTGTAAAAAAATTCTGTATTTAGTGAAACGTTTTGGCCATTTTTACGCGTCCTATCCATAATATGAAACATGTCAGGTATGTAAGATGTCACATATTTATGCTTTTTGTGAAGAATCAATGCAAATGACAAAAATATAAAACGATACACATATTTGCTCTCCACAAATGATATCGTCACATTTTGCTGACAATAACGTCACATATTTCTGCTTCGAGAGGTTATCACAACTATTTGATGTCCATTTTCTTCACATAATTCTGATGCCACTTTATTATGCTCCCTGTTAATATTAGATATTTTTGTAGCATAAGGGATGACAGATATTATTGAACTCTTTCTTGGACAGTTATTTTTGCTAATCTCCCCATAGTAATATATTTATGCTCGTGACTGTACCTCTGTCTACCTCTTCAGAGAATTTGAGCAAGAGCATCCTTTTTGTGCTCTAATTTTGACAAATCTCACTGCTTGTTTTACTTCCATTATCATATTTAGGTATAACTGACAAGGTCTAGTTAAAATAGCAAATGTAGAGAACAAAATCACATGCTGTGTGGATATACTGTTGACCAAGTATCTCTGTTTTTACAAACTGAAGACTGTAATATACACAATATGCAGGGCCGTCTTAGATCATGCTGGGGCCCTTAGGCACAAAAAACTTGGGGCCCTTTTGGATTATAAAGAAAGAAAAGAAAATATGTTTATTTGCGGAATATGCGTGTTGAAGTTGTTACAAAATTATTTAAGCTTTCCAACATATTCTACCACAATATGGTGTGCAAATAATTTAATATTTTTATAAGTGATTATATAATTATACAAATAAAGAAGTCAAACTTTACATTTTTTTCACTTTAATTTTTTGGGTAATCAATTACATTATTTTACTGCAGTATGTCATTAATAATATTGGTATGCTGCTGTTTTTATGATTACGATAATAGTTTCTTTCGGGATTTCTGTTGAGCAACATTTTCTATTAAATCCTCAAACTCAATTTTTTGTTTTCACTTTCTATGCTCATAATTATTGACAAATTACTTAGTCGTTCTTAAGCTGCGAAATTGAATGCTCAAGAATTAGAACAATAAAAAAACTTATGCACCCAACCGAAATATTTTAAGGTTAAAAATGAGTGAAATAGTCGATCCTTCAGGGGCCCTCTGCATATGGGGCCCTGGGCACTGGCCCCATGTGCCCTTATGGTAAAGACGGTATTGACAATATGTGTATAATGAGAATTAGGTCTTGCTTGTTCATTGATCCTAAGGGTATGTGCTTAGGATATGCACACCAGTGAAATGAAAACATTTTACTAAGTTGTAGTCAACTTAGTAAAGCAAGTAGTTTGTCAACTTCAATGCAAGAAAATAGCTTTTCCAGTACAATTGATACTTTTAATTAATATGTTTTATCAAAAATTAAATCTCACAGTTTAGGTTGAAATACCAGTCATAACTATTGTGTATATGATCTAACAAACCCAAGTCTCTTTAAAAAAAGATGAAATTTAATAAATACTGTTATTACTAATAAAACATTAAACATAAACGCATTATCTTAGTATTTCTAATAAAAATAATTAAATAAGTCAGACACACCTGTATTCGTGATGCTCGTCATAATATTTATCCGAATAGTAAATATCTCTAGACATTGTGGCAATTTCAATTTAATTCCTGGAAAGGAAAATCTAATCCACAAACAACACTATCCAAAAACAAGCTTTAAAACTATATTTTCTAGAAAAGTTTCTCACAACAACAAAGAAACGTAGCAGTTCAATTCAAGAAAACTCGACAAATTATTCGTTACGAATTTGAAAATTAAATTTGAATTTAGAAAGTTCTGATCACAGATTGTAAATGCTTGAAAATATCTAGTAACGAACACTAACGTAGCCATCTCTTGACTCCACTAGGAGTATGATTTCACTTGCACCAAAATATACTTACAGATAGATTTGTAAAATATTATATACTTATAGATTGGCAATGTGTAGTATTAATTCGCGTATTTAGTATATATTGGAGAGATATAGACAGGCGAAACCATGCAGTTATTGTGAATACCATCCTAAATCTATGGTGTTTATACCAAAAATATACATAAACTTTAGTAAGAGGTGTAGACGCTATCATCCTGTATCGAACTAACGTTTTTAATAATTACAATTTACAGTAATACCTTCACTTACGTTACCCCGTTTTACATGAATTTGGATATATGTACGTGGTTTTTCCTTTTAATTGCCGCTCTCGCTCCGCCTTCTAAGTGTTCAGTTTGCGACAGATTAAAACGTGTTCCGCGTGGAATTGTTTTACGTGCGCAGTGCGTTTTATTTATAATCTCTAATAATGTAGTCTAAAAGAATGAAAAATGAGTAATTTGAGCCTAACAAGAAAAGAAAAACACTGTCTTTAGAGAGTAAACTGAATATAATTAAAGACTTTGAAGCAAAAATGAAAATTTAAAAAAAAACTTGTAATGAAGAACGCGATTCTAACAATGTATTGTTTCATTATCCTACACTTTATTGAACGCATTTCTTCTAAATTAATGTTTTGTTTGAATTCTGGTGGTAAATTTTTCCCCGTGTTGGTCCGGGCTCCGTTTTAGAATAGACCATCTGCCTTCTTGCCAGGCAGCTCGTAAAAGGCGAACATAGGCTTTCCGTAGGCACCGTGACATCTGACTAGGTGGTAGAGTTTCGCAGCGACTCACCCGGATTGGCACCACCGCCTCACCTATTCCTGCCGCCACAACGTCAATGGTTGCTGTTGACGTGTTTCGGTTGGAGGGTAATGTAGCCGGTAAACTGACTTTTGCTCGAGGCCTTACATTCCGGCCTCAGGTTGGCAACGCACCATTACCACCTTTGGTGTCTCTAGGCGGCGTTCTTACCATCAGGAAATCCGTCTGCTTGTTTGCCTTCCAATATTAAATAAAAAATTTACTTACACGGCAATCGCTCGGACCCACCTACCGCGTAAGTCCGGGGAATCACTGTACTAAAATGGCCCTCGCTTTTTGGGAGTTTCTTTAGATTTTAGTTTGTTAGTATAGTGTTTATTAGAAGTGGTGGTCGTCTTAGGCAGTGTCTGGATGTAACTCTTGCAGGAAAGAAAACCAACAGAATTTCACATTTCATAATGCAGGTACAACTTCTACTGCTTAGCGTATTTATTTGCAATATTTGAAAACTATTGTTAAAGTTTAACATATGAATTTAAGAGAAAAATAAACTAGTTGCATTGCAAGAAAATGAAGAATAAATAAAGAAAGAGAATGCAAGAAGAATTGGTAAAAAATAAAGTATACGCCGTTCACAGACAGCAAAAATGCTACAGATGCATTGTCAAGCTAAGGGAATCTCATATCTTATTTGCAATTAAATTTATTGGTTACTTAAGCCTCTCAAGTGGAACAAGATAAGCTCTAACGTTATTACATCAAAAGTGATCAAGGTTTGTCTACAAATTGGGGAGAGTCTCTACTGGTCTCTACCATCAGTTTGAGATGAGTTTGTTGAATTGATCGCCCCAAGAGGAACACTATAATAATGAGAACTAGCGTTACGATTGCAAGAGTAGATCATGCCGTGGATACTAATACGGCAGACTTTATCACTTAGATTGAGATCAAATAGTTAATGACTAAAATACATGACATCACCTGTTACGAATTATTCATAGCAACCAATCTCATCGCTTAGTAAATTTGAAGGGTTTTAAGCTATTTTTATCTTTCCCTATAGAGTATGTTAAGAAAACTTTATTGTAGCTCTATAGCCCAGTTTCACTACTTATATCCTACTAATAAATATATAAAGATAATATTATAAATGCGAAAGTTTGTATGTTTGTTTGTTTTGTGACTTTTTCCCCCAAAAATACTGGTTAATGAATTTGTGTGAAATTTGGCAAACATTGAGAGTGTAAGTTGGATTAACACATAGGATAGTTTTTAACCCAAAAAATGATCCTGTGGGACTATTCACCACGCGGGCAACAGTTAGTTATATTATTATTTTTTAAATTTTAACCTTGGTTTCCGATATTTAAAAATGGCATTTCGGCAAAAAATTCTTAAAACTCGAATTATTTCAAGTTGAATTCAAAATAAAAAAATGTGTGCGCGTACTAGCGTACACTCGTAAGAAGTGAAGAAGTGAAACTTATTTATGACGCTATTTTTCAAAAAATAATTTACTATATGCAACTTTACAGAAATTGGTTAAATAAAGTTTATTGCCAATCCCTACTCCGCTGGAGAAAGTATACTTCAAATCACGCGTGGTAGGGATAAGAACAAAGATGGCGCGTAACGGAAAAATGTGACGCGTAACTAAAAAATGTTACACTAATTTTTTTTCCAACCCCGATAAAGAAGTTTCACTTCAAAAAAATGTATGTAAATTTCATTAGTAGTTTTATTTTGTCGCATACATTAGTTGAGAGTAATAAAAACTTCCCTGTTAGTTTGGGCTTCTATGTAAGAATAGGTTATCAGGGATCTTCTACCAGAGAAGTCGTAAAGAGAGTGGAAAGATTTTAAAAAATAGTGATGCTTTTAGTCAAAGAACATGCGTTTACACTCCTATCGGAAAATGTACGCTAAGTACTATCCTACCTTAAAAAAGTTCAGGGGGGTTACCATAAGCTCTTATAACACTACTATTTTAACAATACTAAATGTCAGTCGAGAAAGACAACCTTATAACGTATACCATAAAGTTGCTTAAAAAGGTAGACATTTAGCAAGATGGAAATAATACTGCTATAAGCGTTCATGGTAGGGCCCCAGGAAAAAATACCTACTTGACATTTGTGAGAGTCTTGGCGCCATCGTGAATGAAGATGGTCGTAATTTTTTCACAATTATTGAATTTAGTGTAAATCATGAGTAAAATTAGTTAATTTAGGTGGGAATTAGATTGATTTTGTTCAGAATGAAGTAATTATGAAGAAATTAGTGTGTCATGTATTTCCTCGCTGCCGCCAAATCTCATAGATGAGCTTGTGTAACGAAACCACCGCTTTACTCAAGAGCCAGAAATGACTTTATAAATAGTGACTAAGGACTGAAATAAAGAATTAATACGGAAGACATGATTGAATGGCCTAAAGGCTTTTACCGGCCTCACAAAGGGGCAAATTAATTAACAACAACGGAGTTTGGCGGGAACGGTCGGAGGGGGAAGGCGCGCCTTTCGAGGTTCCCTCCAATCTTTAAGCTAAAAATGTGTAATATAATGTAAAATGTACAATTTGTAAATTAAATAAAGTGTAAATATTGCTTAGTTGTGTGTAAATGTGAATTAATAAATAAACTATACTAGTAAAAGACTATTGTAGTGTTTTATCACGACAGAAGAGGCAGAGGCCTGAACAAGAAAGAAAATTGAAGACGAAACTAGAAAAAGACATGAAATATGAAGATATGGGTTTATTACATAATATAAGACTAGTATAAAATATAGAGGTAAAAAAAAGAATAATAAAAATACTTTTTGCACTGTCGTAGAAGTTTTGGCGCCAATATGAAAGAAGATGATTTTAGTGTTGTTTGATGACTGAATTTTAGTTTTTTGTGTGAAAATAATCGTAATTCAAGGATGTGACGTACTATAAAACAAATTAACGGAGAAACATAATAATATGTAAACTTCAAGAAATTAAAACTAAATGGTGGAAACTGAAGAAATGAATTTAAAATTTTAATATAAAAAAGAATTTATAATAATGGAAGACGTGCAGCATGGACTAAAGTGACCAATGACTGTATAAAAGTAATAAATACGGAAGACATAATATGACTAATGAAAAAATAACTAATACGGAAGACGTGGCAGTATGGCCTAAAGGTCTTAGCCGGCCCCAGAATGGGGCAAATAAACTTAAAAAAAAAATTAACAACAACTTGACATTTGTTTGACAATAATTGACACACAATTGACATTTGACAGATATTTGTTTATTTGTTGTTTTGGTAAACTTTTTGGTTCTACGTTGTTTTTATTTTGGAAAAGCATAATTAAAAATCAATCTAGTGCATATAATATATTAATCTGTGAAATCATTATTTTGGTCCTTTCACTAACCACTCAGTACTCATATTTTTTTTTACAAAATTGTTGAATTACCTTTAAAAAATCATGTAAAAATGTACTGCTGTAATACTAAGTTATAGATCATATCGCAGTTATTCTAGAAATGTTTGATTTTAACTAAAAATATGTTAATGAAATGTAGAACATGCCTAAAGGAAGAACATTCACTTGTCGACTTGTTTAAAATTTATAAATCAATGTCTTTGACTGCTCAAATCTTGTCTTTAGCCGAAATTGATGTAAGTAATTTTTAATTAAATTATTATTTTGGCCATTGTAGTTAAGTATTACTATGAAGCTTTATAAATCTGTATTGATATGGAACTACTAGTTTGTATGACTTATTTAAACCACCCTGAGGTTGAAAAAAAGAAGGACTTTCACTTACATTCCAAATCTTGACCTTACAACTGTATCTTGCTACGTAGTTTTTTAAGTTCTTTCTCTCTGCTGCAAGAGCAAATTGAGCAATCATTAAAAAGTATTCTTCACTGAAACCCTAGTGTCCGGGTAGATACCTCCATTCCAAATTTCATCAAAATTTGCACAGTGATGAAACCATGGAAACTTTATAAACCAACTATCATTTAAAACAGTAACTATTAGCTGGAATAATTAATACTTACTATTCCCTTGTAAACTTGGAATAGGTATATTACAGTGATGTATTAATATATAAGTTTTTTGTATTATATGCCACCATAATGACACAGTCATGTTTCTTTCCTGAGGATAGGGTCATCAGTTGGTTTGCAGAATAGACCTGAGATCCCAGCTGCAGACAGTGATACGCCTATGTTAAGGTTTCTATTAGTGATGGTTGTCTCTTACCCCATCAGAAGAGCAATGAGCTGTATTTATAATTTTTTGTGATATGGATATTATATAAAAAATATTGTATTAATACAGTTGTATAAATAATATAAAAAAATACAAATTTTACAATTGTATACAATGTATTATAAATTTAACTTCACAGATTCACATAAATGACAATCTTCCTAGAGCTATATGTAAAAAATGTTTAAGAAAATTAAAACAATGTATTGCTTTCATAAGTTTGTGTAAAAAGTCTGACTTACAACTAAGATCGAATGAAATAAAAAATGACCACGAAAAGAACTTTCACAGCTCTAGCAACAAAGATGGTTGTAAAACAAAATTTGGAAAAATATTTTTTATTAATACTACAATAGATATTAACAGTAAAGAAGATGATATAAATAATGGCATATTGGAAGTTGCACCTTCAAGGAAAGTATTTATAAATGAATCTAATGACTTAGATAATAGAGATATATTTAGTGTTGATGATCATAATAATGCAAGTATCTTTGAAACAGAAGAATATAAGGAGGATGAAAAAAATGTCTTAGTTTCCAGAATAGATAAGGGAGTTAAAACTGAATTAGATGACAAATTATACATAAGAGAAAATGGAGAGTTAAGTTATAGTAAAAAAAAATATATAAAGAAAGGAAACAGTAAACATCAATGTCCTGTCTGTGGAAAAATTACATCTTCTGGGTATGATGTCAAAGTTTACAATATAAAGTTTTGCAAGAAAAGTTTTTTATATAAATTTCATGCTATTGAATGGATTTCAACACAACAGGTCGTTCTAGAAAAACTTGTAAATGTTTTTTTTTTATAAAAAACATCATTTTGTTATGATAAGAGCCTATTGCTTACAAACAAATAAACCACTATATTATATTTGTTAGAGCTCTGTGCCATAGTAAAAAAAGAATGTATCTAGTGCGGAACGGCGTCGCCGACGTCTTTTTTTTTATGATATTGGAAGGCAAACAAGCAGGTGGATTTCTTGATGATAAGACATTCACGCCGCCTACAGACAGTTAGACGGAAATAGTGCGTTACCAACCTGAGGTTGAGATGTTAGGCCACGAGCAAAATATAAGTTTACCGGCTACCTTATTCTCCGGACCGGAACACGTTATCGGCAAGTACTGAAATTATGATGTCAGGAACAGGTAAGATGTTGGTACCAATCCCAGCGAGTCGCTGCGAAAATTTACCACCTATTCAGATGTCACGATGTTAGTGTCTATTTTGCCAAGGAGCCCGGGCCAACACGGGGTTAGGGTGCAGGGTTTCGTATTTCGTTGTCTTAATTGTGTCATTTAAAAAAATCTTCTGCTCCCAGAACTTAGATGTTGCTTTCGCAATTTTTGATATAAAAGGAACTAGTTGTGTCTAAATATCTCCAGCACACTTTCACAGCTTCACTATCTTCACCTATCTGTTTGAAAGTTTTTAGCCAGCTTTTAAAATAAACTATTCTGATTCTTTTTGTAGGACTAGCTTCCAAACGTTCTGTTATGCTAGTCCTTAACATATTTTCTCACAAGATCAGCCAAGAACGTAATCTTTGCTGACTTGGCAATTTTCTAAATCATTAAAGATTTTTTTTAAACTAGCAAAACGTAGTTTGGGCACAGAGGCTGCAAAAGTAGTTTCAAATACTTTTTGCGACGTCAGCGTTTCTACTGCCTCAATTGTTTATTATGACTAATAGCTTAACATTATGATCCTTACCACAAGTGATGAAAAGTCAAGAAAGGGTCAAAGGTGGAATTCTACTAAGCCAGAAGGTGCCTGTTCACTCTTTCTTTAAAGACTATATTTAAAGAAACAACTTCTTAGGCGGAGAATACAATTATTTAGCCATCCGAATTCTAAAAGTGGAAGTAAACCTTTTCGTTCATGTGCAATAAATATCAACCAAATGTGGGTGTTGCTGTACGTCTCGATTCTCGGCTAAGAAGTTAAACCAAGGGAATCAAATTGTGTAGTTCCTTGGTGTTCTCTGAATGAAAACCTTTTTTTTTATGACATTGGAAGGCAAACAAGCAAACGGATTTCCTGATGGTAAGAAATTCAAGCTGCCTATAGACACTAAAGGTGGTAATGGTGCGTTGCCAACCTAAGGCCGGGATGTTAGGCCTCGAGTAAAAGTAAGTTTACCGGCTCCCTTACCCTCCGAACCGGAACACGTCGTGACGTTATGGCGGCAGGAATAGGTAAGGCGGTGGTACCAATCCGGGCGAGTCGCTGCGAAACTCTACCACCTAGTCAGATGTCACGGTGTTAGTGACAGGAAGCCTATGCTCGCCTTTTACGAGCTGCCTGGCAAAGGAAGGCAGATGGTCTATTCTACGAAGGAGTCCGGACCAACACGGGGAAACCTGTCAAAACCGGAAAATTATTTACCTTACTATCGAGCTTCAGCTATTTGCTCTTGATGAGTTGGGTGTGTCCAATTAATCTTTCTGAACGCCAATATATTGAGTCTAAAGCAGCAAACTAGTAGCCAACAGAATCTGCCGTTATGACATCAGTCTTTCCTTCATGCATGCCCAGGTTTACGCAGATTAAGCAGTTTTTTAGGTGTGAAGTACTGCTTAACCTTGGACAAAGTTCCCAACTATTTAGCATCGGGTTTTCCTTTGGACTCAATAACCGTATTTGTTCGGGTCTGCTGAGTAGAATAGACTACCTGCCTCTCCATCAGGCAGTTCGTTAAAGAGGCGAGCACTGGTTAAAAGGATCGTTAACAGACCAGTGGTGGTAGAATGCTGTGCAAAAGCTTGCCTTACCTATTCGTGCCGCCAAAATAACTGTCATGCTCCAGTCTAGTAGACTTGCACAATAAACCTAATTGCGGCCACAGGACATGACATGACATGTTGTCTATAGGCTACGGTTATGCCTTCCAACCAGGAGAGCCATGTGCTTGTTCGCTGAATGTATGAAGTCTGTATGGAGGCTGGCGGCAATTGGTAAAATTTTTGTTCATATTTAACTTGATAATTTTTATTGAAGCAGAAAATACAACATTGTGTTTTGGACATAAAATTAAATTGACTTTACCCATGTCGAAATTGACTGTAAAAATGGGTTAGATAAGTCGCACCACCGTGATTTTTATTTTAGTGCTAGTTTGATCGGCTTTAGTGCTAGACAAGTAGCAGGTATTGGGTCTGCTTCTTCTTTTTCTAAATTTTGAGCTGTAGAATCTCACGACATCAATATTGATTTCCGTTTATTAAGAGCTTTAACGTCTACATCAGGCAGACGTTTTCCCCGTGTTGGTCCGGGCTCCTTTGCAGAGTAGACTATCTGCCTTCCTGCCCGGCAGCACGTACAAGGTGAGCACAGGCTTACCGTCACTAACACCGTGACATCCTACTACGTGGTAGAGTTTCGCAGAAACTAGCCCGGATTGGTACCACCGCCTTATCTATTCCTGTCGCCATAACTTCCATTGCTTGCCGTTGACGTGTTCCAGTTCGCAAGCTAAGGTAGCCGGTAAACTTACTTTTGCTCGAGGTCTAACATTCCAGCCTCAGGTTGGCAACGCACCGTTACCTTTGGTGTCTCTAAGCGGCGTGAATTTCTTACCATCAGGAAATCCGTCTGCTTGTTTGTTTTCCAATATCATAAACAAAAAAAGACGAGGGCTAAGGCACCAGCGTCGTGGATGTGGCACTGAACAGGTGCGAGGCGGGAAAGTAACTAGCGCACCAAAAAGCAATAACGCAACGTAGCGGGTTGCTATTTGTTACGCAAAGATGTGTGTGTATATAATATATACCTACTCATAATAATTACTCATAACATGTCCTTCGCTCGTACAATTAGAAACTTTTACCTACTTATTAATAAACACGGTATAAAGAGAGCAACCGTCTTATTAATAAACTAGCGCTTTCTCGCAGCTTCGCTTGCGTAACTTGGTTTCTACTGCACCGATTTTGATGAAATAAAGTCCATGTCACTCAGGGATTATGTAGCATTCTAAAGGTGAAAGAATTATAAAATATAAAATCGGTCCAGTAGTTTCGGAGTCTATCCGTTTCAAACAAACAAACAAACAAAAAATCAAATATTTTCTCTTATCTATTAGTATAGACATGGCCTAACGTAGGAGTAAAATTAAGTTGATATTATAGTTTGTATCACATTATAATACCAGATTGAACCTTGGAGTATTTACTTTGTGGTTGACGCTATAAGAGTGAATTCTGTACCATGAAAATGGTACAGACAGCTAACAATGGACATCAGAACATATTTTACCAATTTTAGGATATTTGTCTGTCAGTCTGGAGGTATCCAACCGCGATTGATGCCGAATCTATTAAACAGATTTTGAACAAATTTTGGTTGGTAGGAATTCTATGTTCCGAGGAACATTATAACATAATTTTTATAACGCTTATTAAAGGGGTTCTCCTGGGAGAGAGTAAAAGTCAAACGTTAAATGGGTTATCCTACTAATCTTATAAATGCGAAAGTTTGTGAGTATGTATGGATGTTTGATGCTCTTTCACGCTCGAACGGCTTAACGGATTTGTCAGAAATCTAGAACACAGAATGTGACCTGGATTAACATATAGGCTACCTACTTTTAATTCCGTTCGCACTAAGAGTTCCTGTGAAAACGCGGGCGAAGCCGCAGCCAACAGCTAGTGATTTATAAATACGCTTACGTTGTCCTATTTCAATAATTATTTTTGATATTATAGCCTGTATCACGTTGTAATAAAGACTATAATACTAGGTTGAACTTTAGAGTACTTTACTCCTTTTTTATTAATACGACTTTGAAGTAATCACGAGTTTTTTGGATCAATTATTGAAGATAATTCTGCCAGTTCAGACCAGTCTCCACTTGTATTTAGTTAGTTAAACATATTGTATAGCCTATGATTTTAATATGGTTAATTTTATTTATATTAATTATTGTATTTTTTTCTAGGTTCAGGCTAAAGACACACTTGGCCACTCACTCGGAAGAACGTCCTTTCGCCTGTAAATATTGTAATAGAATGTTTTCTATAAATGAAAATTTAAAAGTACATCTTAGAACGCACACGGTAAAATCCTGTTATCACGAGTATTTATGCCAGAGATTCCCAAACTGTTTTTTTCATAGACCAATATCAAAATTTTGCTGGATTCAGAGGACTGCATGCATAGGATGGATGGATGGATGCATAGTGGGGCAATGCCCAACCTCAAAATCACAAAACCTTACCTTACTATCTTATCTCGTGGGGTCAACCTGGACCACTTTGGGAATTACTGATATATGCCATTAAAATACATTTTTATGTAAATATGTAAATGATTTTGTTGCTTACATTTGTCAACAAATATTTTTTACGTGATAAGAATGAATAAGTACACAGAGCTATCCTAATAGTAAGAGTCAGATGTCATAAGTTCGTTGCAGCCTTTTCAACGAAGTGTTAGGTAGCCTCTGGACTAGAACAAGACAGTCAGGATCTAATAAAGTCAAATCCAACACCGGACCGCTAGACTACAGAACCCCGTGTTGGTCTGGGCTCCTTAGCAGAATAGACCATCTGCCTTCCTTGCCAGGCAGCTCGTAAAAGGCGAGCATAGGCTCACCGTAGCTAACACCGTGACATTTGACTAGGTGGTAGAGTTTAGCAGCGACTCGCCCGGATTGGTACCACCGCCTTACCTATTCCTACCGCCATAACGTCATGTCGTGTTCCGGTTTGGAGGCTAAGGTAGTCGGTAAACTTACTTTTGCTCGAGGCCTAACATCCCGGCCTCAGGTTTGCAACGCACCATTACCAACTTTGGTGTCTCTAGGCGGCATGAATTTCTTAACATCAGGAAATCCGTCTGCTTGTTTGCCTTCCAATATAAAAAAAAAAGATTATTTAAATTTCGTGTTTTAAAAAAGTGAAAAGTGATCAATGGATCGTAGCCCTTACGTGCTTTTATGTTTTGTGTCATGTTTTTTGTTCCGCTTGAACTTTTTGAAATTAAGAATAAAAGAATCCAATGTGTACACACTTTTTTAAATACTACTTGTACTTTTTCACTATACCTACACTTCATGTTGCACTTTAACTAATGGGTTTAATATTTTACAGTTTGCTGCAATAAAATATAAATAAATCTATTTCGTTTAACGTTTATTATTTGCGTTTGTTACTGTCTAGCCAAACGGTTCTAATTTATATGGCATTTAAAGTGTAATATAAAGTTTCACGTAGAAAAGTAAAAGTTACATCAATTAGTTATGATGAAAAGTATGAACTCTAGAGCTCGATGTCCTTCCCCGCTCATAGATTTAACGCTTGCCAAATTATGTCGCGATCGTCTAATTTCGAAATTGACGTAAATCTTCAAAGTATTTCTCTGTCAAAATATATGACCATATTTCTTTGAGGTTTTTCGATGGCGGATTTTTCGAAAAAAGTACCCTATGTCTATTAATTCAGGTCTTTGACTGTATGTATATCCAGTTTAATTTTAATCGATTCAGCAGTTTACCCGTGAAAGGATGACAGATTTTCAATTTTAAGTATGGAAGTAGGATTTCAATTACATTTTTTTTAATTATCAGGGAGAAAAACCGTTCAAATGTACGGTGTGTGGCGAAAAGTTTGCTCACTCTGCTGGATTAGCTACCCACAGACGGAAGCATACAGGGCAAACACCATATAAGTGTAACATATGTCCAAGAAGTTTTCGCACTTACACCAGTATGCAATATCACAACAGGTTAGTTGTATTAGCTGTAGAAAGCAAAACAATTTGGGAAATACGCGACGCTTATATCCTTACTAATATTCGAAATCTTATAGGAATTTCGTGTATTTGTGGCCTTAGTTTTGTAAATTAATTATTTTTTGTAGTTTTTTTTCCCATATTTTTGGTAGATAATAAATTATGTTTGTGAACAAATTATACCAACTCTGATATTAGTAGGCCAACGACAATGACACATAGAAATCTTTATATATATAATTCTTGTGTTCGTATGTTTGTCACTGAACTCCTTCTAGACGACTGGACCGATGTTGATGGAATTTTTTGTGTGTTCAAGGAAATTCTAGAATGATTTAGATTCACAATTTGGTCTCCTGGAAAATAGTTTTTTAATAATAAATAGTTGTTGATTTAGGAATGTTTCACATCGGATTCGACAGACTGCGCTACTGCCGAAGCATTAAAGTCAAGCGATACGAAGTTTGCTGGTTCAGCTAGTATACTTATAAAAATACGTACTGTAATAAATTTAATAAACACCCGGACCCAGAAATACAGACATCTAAGTATGTCGGTCACACTGACGCTCATTAGGGTAACTCTTGAAGTTCGATTCATGCCATCATATCATTACCATAATATTGGAAATTGGAATCGAGTTTGTCATTTTAGGTACTCCTGAACACAATACCGTCGAATTATTAACATTTAGTTAATAGTAAGCAATAAGGGATGTTAGCAAACAATAGTAAGTTTACCGGCTACCTTATCCTCCTAACCGGAACACATCAACGGCAAGTGCTGACGTTATGGCGCCAGAAATAAGTAAGGCGGTGGCACCAACCTAAAACTCTACTACCTATTCAGATGTCACGGTGCTAGTGACGGTAAGCGTATATGGTACTGAAAAATAATGAAATGGATTTCTTATGTTTTAGATTGCACGCAGACGATAGAAATTTCGAATGTGGGATTTGCAGCCGCGCGTTTATCACTCGTGGGAATCTTCAACTTCATTTAAGTACTCATAGTGGCGAAAAACCGCATCTCTGTCCTTTATGTGGGACTGGATTCGCCAGGGTTTCGAATCTAAAACGTCATCTCCAATTTGTTCATAAGAAGGAAAACACAAAGGAGTTCTTAAAGAGTCGGGATAAACCCTGCAAGAATTTTCTAGATAAGCTTGACATAAAAAAGGAAATTAAATAAGAAATAAAATTTTCAAACTAGTATTATTTATGCCTAAATCAAATCAAATTATTTTAAAAGAACTAGGTATATAAGAGACACTTGTCACGCGTCTATATTTATATAGTAGCGGCTCGCCCCGGCTTCGCACGGGTGTAAAATATACACATATAAACCTTCCTCTTCAATCACTTTAGCTTTTGAAAAAACCGCATCAAAATCCGTTGCGTGGTTTAAAAGATTTAAGCAACGATTGATAACAGTAGTATTTTTGAAAAGAACTTTTGATAATGAGTACCGAAATAGTTCCGAAATCAATTTTACTACTTTACCCTCCAAATTGGAACACGTCATGTCTATAGCGGCAGGAATAGGTAAGGCGGTGGTACCAAACCGAGTGAGTCGCTGCAAAACTCTACCACCTATTCAGATGTCACGATTTTACTTACGGTAAGCCTATGCTCGCCTTTTAAGAGCTGCCTGGCAGGAAGGCAGATGGTCTATTCTACAAAGGAGCCCGGACCAACACGGGGAAATCATGGCGGTATAATTAATATTTAATACAGTGAAAAAAAGTATTTTCCGTATATTTATATTCATACAAGATGAACAATACGTATAAAACCTTTTCTTGCTTCCGAGAAGTGGTCAAGGAAAAATTTGAGGAAAAATTATTAATCATAGCCCACAGGACAAAACATACTTTAAAAGTGTAAGAAGCGTCTGTATTTACGTTGAAGATATTTCTGAAACAATGATCCTTTGTTGCTTACCTAAAATATGTTTTAACGAAGAAGCACACGACTCTCCTGATGGTAAGAGGCAACCATGGTCTATAGATACTATAGACGTTACAGTTGCATCGCTGTGCTGAGGTCGGGATGATAGCCCTATTGTCTAAGTATGCCGGCTACATTTTTATTTATTTTTATTTTATGACAAGGGAAGGCAAACAAGCAGGCGGAATTCCTGATGGTAAGGAATTCACGCAGTCTAGAGGTACCAAAGGTGGTATTGGTCCGAGCGAGTCGCTGCGAACTCTTTTACCCTCTGAACCAGAAAATGATAGTTATTGTAGCGACAGGAATCGGTTTGTTCGCCTATCATTACAGTCGGTACTAAGTTAAATTTATACAAACCACACTTCACTTCAGTGTTAGATACGTTTCTGAATAAGAGCGGATAACCCTTCAATGAAATAAAAAACAGCTTAACGCGGACAAAACCACAGGCGTAGGCTAGGAAATAATAAAATGGAACAGAAATTCAATACAGCTAGTGTGATCGGATGTCACAATTATCCGCGGAGCTCAATTATTATTTCTGTTAATTGTTTTTAATCTGTATGCTAAGTGATCTCGTTTCAGCGTATTTAGATCGAGGCTAGGAATAAAACCTTTGGGTTAATCCCAGCTCTGTGGACCTTTTTAGATTTGACATTCTGACAGTTCTAAAGCTTTTATAGGTGGGTAGTGGAGTTGAACGAGACCACAGTGGGATCGCTTGACTCAACCGGCGATACTAATGATAAATTGACGCCTCGTCAGTGCTTACTATTTTGGTATTCCGCTTTGGAAGGTTAAGTTCCCATTTTCCCTGCAATTTTCCCGATTTTGTTTCGAGAACCTTCTGACAATAACTAACACGACAAAAAAAATTAACAAAATTTTGTATTCAAAGAATTATTATTATAAACATTAAACTTCCAAAGCGAAAGTGGAAGGTTGAGGACATTATTTAGTATTTTCACGCCCTTATCCCTGAAGAGGCAGAGCTAAAATCAGATCACTCAAGACTAAGCCGAAGATACTTAGGCCCTATAATGTGATAGCTGCCAAGCCTACCGGCAAGCGGGCTCTTATCAAATCCCGGCCAACGTTATTTTTTAATAATAAGAAAATAAAAAAAAGGCATTTCGTTTAGTGTTAAATATGTTTTAAATGTAAGGGTTAAGATTTTTCCTTTTTTTCCAAATTTCAAAGTAACAAAATGAACATATCGAAATAAATAGCACATATACATACTTACACGTATTACTTAGTAGTACATAGTAGTGTATGAACACAGATTAATATATTGTCCTTGTGTGGTCTAGTGGCCTGGTCGGACTTAACTTCTTGAGGTCCTGGGTTCGATCCCAGGGTCGGGCAACAAAACAAATTAGAAAATGTACACTTTTAATTTTCTAATTCTAATAAAATTAACGTGACCCGGGATTGGATATGCGCCCATTTAGCGATAGTCTTGCCACTTATCACATTGTGGAATTTTGTGTCTTCGGCTAGTCGTGGGTGCCCTGGCTATGCCTCTGCCTACCGCTTCGGGGATATGGGCTAGAAAATACTTAAAATAATTAATTATTCAGAGTAGCTAATTTCATGAAAATAGAAACAATTAAAGTATAGTGTATAAGAATATTAGTCCCCTAAAATTCGTCTATTTATTATATAGCTTAGTTTCCAGTCTCAGTTGCTCCTCTATATATGTAGTTAATCTGTGATTAAGAAATTAGCTAGGATATGCTGGCAATGTTACAGCTGTTACTTCTAATATCTTCTCATGAAATTTCTTTGCGAACAGTTTTCTCCATTACACTGCTTTTCCACCAAGCTGTGACTTTTAGAAATCGCTATACAGTATAAAGAAAGTCGCTTCCTCTGTCCCTATGTCCCTTTGTATGCTTAAATCTTTAAAACTACGCATCGGATTACGATGCAGTTTTTTAAAAGATATAGTGAATGAAGAGGAAGGTTTATATGTATATTTCATAAACGCGCGAAGCCGGGTCGGGCCGCTAGTTTAGAATAAAAAACAAAAAAAAATCATCCATTCATGCGTGACGTGATGGCCACGCGAAAAGGGGATTCATTTTTATATATATAGACTCGCTGTTGCCTGCGACTTCGTACTCACACTAAAGTAACTTTGTGGTTTGTAATGGGAACGAAAGAGTTTCCCAGCGTAAAATGTATTCTAAATGTTGATTTGCTCTAGCTACTACTATAAAAAACTTTATGAAAATCCGTCAGGTGGTTTTTGCCTTTAAAATCAACAGAAAAATCACACATTCAGTTTCATTACTGATTTATTACAGGTATAGATATTATGTAGGGCAGTTAGATGAAGTTAGGGCACTGACTGTACATACATAATATAAGTATTAAGAAATACCTCAAGAGCGAACAACTTTCCCCTGACACTTATCTCGAGTATCCTTCATGTTACAGTCGATTGCAAAAGTTTCCATCTGCTAAGAAGTAGCGTCTACAGGAAAGTCTTGCACTGCTACGCCGATTACTTTGTAGAGCCTACGACGTAGGCACTTGTAGCTTAAAAGTTAAAAATTCAAGGAGTTTAGGTTTTATAATTATGAAAAATGTTTTAATATAGTCTATATTATGTTATCGTACTTACAAGAACTTTTAGGATATCTCTGCCTATTGAAAGTATGTTTGAACTAACTAGCGGTTCGTACACATGTTAAAATGACTTTTCGTTCTTAATGAAGGATAGAAAAAATTTCAGATAAAAAGATTAATGACCTTTGTTTTAAGTTCTGTATGCTGTATAAAATAAGTACCAATAGCTGTTTTTAAAAATAATTAATATACAGATTTAGATTTATAACTGTTATACTAAGTTATTTGACTGAAAATTGTGATTTTATGAAGTGATTTAATTATTTTTGAGTTCTTATTTCTGTCTTACATTTGAACATATTGTTTTTGTGAGTATTGGTTCTACAACAAAATGTTGTTTTGGCAAAATGCTTTAAACTGAAATTTATTTGTAGTAAATGTGTGATCAGTAGTTGATACAAAATACTAAATTGTACTAACATATTCTGGCACATTTATTTATTTACTCTTCGTGTACAATCAATATAAAATATACAATACTAGCGGCCTGCCCCGGCTTCTCACTGTTATGATATATACATATAAACCTTTCTCTTCAATAATTTTATTTAATGAAAAACCATATCAAAATCCGTAGCGTAGTTTTAAAGATTTAAGCATATACAGGGTGATAGGGATAGAGAAAGCGACTCTGTTTTATACTATGTAGTGATTATTCAAAAATCTCATATACGTTTGGACATTATGGTGTGCCAATATATAATAAGCTCCCTATTTTTTTATCCATAACAAATGAAAACTACTACTAAAACTTTCACAGTTTCCAAACCTAGTCAGTCAGTTGAAATACTAACGGCAAAAAAAAACTCCTTGTCAAACAGGAAAAATTCTATTTACTTTCTATTATTAGTGAAATTGATCGGCTTCTACCTAAGAGCTGATTCTTAATTAAACGAAACAAACTGTACTATCAAATCAGTTGAAATCAGTGTCATCTTAAATCTCAGACGATGTGCACGTGAAAGGGTTATATTTAGGCGAAACGCAATGTTGCAATTACTAGTGTGACGTGTTTATTAGTCTATAGTGTTTATTAGCTTTCTCTTGTGATTAGTGATTCATGAAGAATTAATATTAATTGATATTAAGGTAAACATGTTTGATATAAATATACACATCTATTTATTTAGTTTCGAATTATTTCAATAACATTCCACGAACTGATATTGCGCAATGTTTAAGGAAAATTGTTTTTACAGGAAAAGCATACAAAATATAATTCTTAAGGTGTTGTTAGCTCGACTGTACTTCAGGGTTTTGATCAAACATCGAAACCCGATTTCGCATTCAATTAGTACACCCCTTCACACGCCCAGTATCCGTGGAATCAAATCGGGTCCAAACAGTAATTTTTAAATATAACGAGATGTTTAAATAAGATTGAGTGAAATACCTACTAATTGGTTACCCACTATTAAATATAATCGAAAGTGTTTAAAAATTCATACTGAATTGTATTTAATTCAAATCGTTATAAATAAAATATCTTCGGATAAGTTATTCGTTACTAAATAAATTCCTATCTTTCTATACAGGTCTTGATTGTTATTGAAATTCAACTGTTTTGAGGTAAAGAATATCTTTAGGCATAATACCATTATTATTTGTGCCTTTTTCCATGAGATTAAATAAAAAAAATACGTAAAGTGTTGTCCTCGCGACTGTACCCGAGGGTTTCCATTCAACACCGGAAGTAGAATCGCAGATCAATCGTCACGCCCCCTTCACACCCGCAGGATCCGAGGATCCAGACTGAGTGACTCTATCATTTTAGTATTATCTCGATTCTCAAACCGTGTGCACGTGCCATATGAATTTGATCATGTGTTTTTAGTGCGTGGTTTATTATTTTGTGTTTTGGTAAGTTTATTATCGCTTTCTTTGCAAAATTTTAAAGAAGATACTCTCCACATCTTCCTGAGTAATTCGCTAATTCCTTCTAAACAACTTAGCGAATTTATATTTTTTTTACCATAATTGAAATAATTTTGGAAAATTTATATGTTAGAAATAAACGCATTTATACCAAGCTATGTTCGTTATTTTGTTATTATACAATGAAAATATTCTTTATTATACACGATCAACAAGGAATGTACATATGTTACGTATAGGCAAAAAAACAGTTCAATGTATATGAATTTCTTCGTTTATTAAAATATTATCTTTTTTGTTAGCTTCTTTGCGCTTTATGAAATATAATATTCGGTAATGATAGTTGCAATGTAGCCAATAGGGAAACGAAATACATGCACTTGTTGATTCACCTAAAAGGAAAGCTACAGGTCGATTACAAAAGTTGGATTTCGGCGCTGATTTGATATCGTAGCACTTGAAAGCTGTGTAGAGGGCTCTACGCCATTGTTTTATGATTTAATTGAAAACAAAGCACAATTATTAACTTTCGCTTGTTTTTTGTTGAATATTTTCACGTAATATGGATATTTAGTTACGTTGTATCATTTACCTTTTTTTCGTGTTTATAAAAAACCCAAGTAGTCTACATTCAGGACTTTGCTCTTAAGTCTTTGTGATATAGCTATTTATTTTCAAACATCTTAGTGTTTATTCGATCGGTTTCGAGGAAATATAGCTTATATTTTAAGATTGTCCAACATCCAACTATGGTAAAGTCAAATTTGTCGAAATACAACTAAACCGTAAAATAATTAGATATTAATAACCATAAAATTAAAAATGATTAGCGCCTGATAAAAAATATCCGTAATGTAGCTAAGTCACACACGTCAAACTCATAACCCACCTCTTTTTCCCTCGAAGGGGACTAAAAACTGATCGAAATTTGTCACGTAATTAGTTTACAGAATGCAGGTACTCATATGATAAATTATTATATAGATATGTATACATAGAAATATACCTGCACTCTTTAACTTTTGCGTACCTACCTTGTATTTCTATTTTCTACCAATTTGTTGATCGATTAATAATCTATAGTGATGTATTAAATTTCTGTAAAACACTTTACAAATAATTATGTTGTTTACAACACTAGCTGTACCCGTGACATCGTTCGCGACTGTCTGCATTGACATAAAATCATAACTATGCAAAAATCATAATTTGCATGCTAACTTGTGCGTTCACGATGGTTTAACTTTGTTACAAAGTCCATCCATAATCTCAAAATACATACATACATACGAGTACATATACTTACATATCTTCACTTCTACGGGGTAGGTAGAGAGTATCGAGTGCCAGACCTCAAGATCCTGACAAACCTGTCTAGCTTCCTTCATATTCATTACCATTTTTATACAAACACGCCGGTTTCGGAGACTCTTGACACCACCCTCGGATAATATCTGGTTGATCGGATCGTGGAATTTCAGCCTTGGTCTTTCCGGGTACTTACATCCATTTACATTCGCATTGTATATCTGCTCTGTCAACCTTTCATCTGTCATTCTTTCCACATGACTGAACCAGCGGAGCATGCCCTTTCGCATTTTAACACCAACACTTTCTCGGATCTCACTGTTACGAATGCGGTCAGAGAGCGTTAACCACAGATTTTCCGTAGCGCTCTCAATTCTACCGCATCTATAGACCATCTTAAAATGACCTGTAAATTTAAAAAATCTACATTCCGGATTTAAGGATACTTGTGTAATAAGTTTAATATATAATACTAGTAACTTTCTCACTAAACATTTTTCAACGGGGGTTTTAATGGCATAACCCGTGTTCCGGGTTCGCAGAGTAGAATAGATCATCTGCCTCTCTTAAAAGCAGCTCGTAAAGACCAAAGAAGATAGAATAGGTTATCACCTACACCATTGGTGGTAGAGTGCTGTGTAGCAGTTTGCTCCGACCCACAGCCTTGCCTGATCCTACCGCCATAATAACTTTTTCATATTCCGGTATGGAGAGTAGTCGGTATACTTGCACAATTGACCTGACATCCCGGTTACAGGACAGCGACACACCTATTACGTCCTTGGTGTCTACATGTTGTTTTTTACCATCAGGAGACCCATGTGCATCTTTGCTAATCTCTTACATCAAAAAAGTTGAAAGGGCGGTCTACCTATAGTAAGTATAGATTATCATAGCTATGTAAAAGAGTTTTTAAAATTATGTAGGAATCTCTGATCTAGACATAGGCATCATTTCTCTGGGGTGGCCTCCTGTATAGAATGGCCAACTTTCTTTAAGACCAGTACGCTCGTTAGTGACAAACCTAGCTTTTATTGTTAATGACATGACCAGGATTGGGTGATTCTTAGATGTTGATACATGGTAGGTTCGTAGACACACGTGTTTATGACTTATAAATACCACGAGTAGTCGCCCATTAGTCGAAATTGGACCATAATACATTTTAATATCTTGTTGATAAAAACGCCATCTTAATTTCTCAAGACCAACTTCTTTGTTTCCAAACTTTTTAGTGCGCCATCTGTGATCTCTTATCGTTATCATCAATATATTTGTTTGTGTGTGTCAAATGCATGGTAGTATGGGTAATGTTTTATTTATTGATTTAATGTACTTTATAAGCATTATTATTGGAAAATATTAGCATTTTGCACTTCTCCTACACATAAACTTTATGTGTGCCAAATTTTATGCTCCTGCGTCCGCGTAATTTTCGTAAAAAGGGGTCCAAAGTTTTGACATCACGTATTAATATAAAGATTATAGATATTTAAAAATTTCATTTATTCGCACAGCAATACTTACCACTATTTTGTGCTGCACAATAGGATAGTGATGCACCAGTAACACTTATGGTGTCTATATACGAGATTATCAGAAGAACCGCCTCTTTGTTCACAATCCTATACCATAAAAAATACCTGACAAATTCTGGCGATCCTTCCTGGGCGATCTATGTCCTTTTGTCGACCACAACTGTCCCCATATTGGTTTCATGTAGAATAGACCATCTGCTGTCCCTCCTAACAGCTCGTAAAAAACAAGGAAAGCCGAAATGGGTCATTATTAACAAGACCACTGGTGGTAGAATGCTGTGCAGCAACTTGCCCGGGTAGGGATCCACCTTCTTACCTATTCCTTCCGCCATAATGACAATATCATGTTGTGGTCCGACGTTTAAGTTAGCCGGTAGACTTTCACAATTAACGTAGTACCCCGGCCACGCAACAGCAACACACCTACAATATCTATGGTGTCTTAGGCTATGGTTATCTCTTACCATCAGCCGTTTGCTTTGACAAAAAAAGCAACTTTACTGTTTTATGCTTGTATCCGATGAGATTGATTGATGATGATGATGTTTTCCCCGTGTTGGTCCCGGCTCCTTTGCAGAATAGACCATCTGCCTTCCTGCCAGGCAGCTCGTAAAAGGCGAGCATAGGCTTACCGTCACTAACACCGTGACATTTGACTAGGTGGTAGAGTTTCGCAGCGACTCGCCCGGATTGGTACCATCGCCTTACCTATTCCTGCCGCCATAACGTCATGACGTGTTCCGGTTCGGGGGTAAGGGAGCCGGTAAACTTACTTTTGCTCGAGGCCTAACATCCTGACCTCAGGATGGCAACGCACCATTACCATCTTTGGTGTCTCTAGGCGGCGTGAATTTCTTACCGTCAGGAAATCCGTCTGCTTGTTTGCCTTCCTATAACATAAAAAAACCTGGATTACGGGGCTTACTTATCGCAACTTAGGATACAGGACCCACAAAGACTAGATCCCAATTCTTTCGATCTTAATGTGAATTAGATGTAAAATAATGAATGCTTGCAATAATTAAGGAGAAGTTCTCCCCGTAAATTTCTTACCATCAGGAAATCCGTCTGCTTGTTTGCCTTTCTATAACATAAAAAAAACGTGAAAAAAAGTTGTTTTAATATTTTTCGGTAGTACACCATTTATCGCCGCCTTTTTTAATCGCTGCGGCTCGTTGGTCGAGGAGTTGTTGGTCTAGCGTACACGCCTAAATCCAATTACCAACCACGAGGATTGGCTTCGATTCCGATCGGGGGCAGGCATTTGTGTGATGCACATTTAGATGTCAGCGTTTCCAGATCTGGGTGTTTATTAAATTTATTCTGGTTGTTGACTAACATCCATAGCACAAGCATATATTTTACTTACTTAGGACTTACTTGTTTTATTTATTTACTTAAGCATCATCCAGACAGTTGTAATCACGCCCCAATCACGCCTTTCACAAAGGTGACCTTCGTGAAAACTTTGTTTATAACAAATCAAAATTTGAATTATAGCTACAATCCTATGTTTACAGCCAATGTTTTAATCTGTGTGGAACCTCTATTACTTAGATTCAATTTGTGCAACTTGTACATATACATTTTTCATTTATTAATCATTTACCTCCGTATCTCGGGACCCTTTGCCCGGGACCCTGAAGCCAATACCGTCTTTACCATAAGGGCACACGGCGCCAGGGCCCGGGCCCCTAAACTCAAAAAGCCCCGAAGGATTGACCATTTCACTCACATTTAACCTTAAAATATTTTAGTTGGGAGCGTTACGTTTTTCTCGTTGCCTTAATTCGAGAGCCTTTAATTTGCAGCTTAAGAAACACTCATTAATTTGTCAATAATTATAAGCATAGAAAGTGAAATCCTTCAGAAAATTGAGTTTGACGATCAAATAAAAAATTTTGCTCAATAGAAAACAGCAGTATACCAATATTATTAATGACATACTGTAATAAAATATTGTAATTGGTTACCCAAAAAAGTGAAGTAAAATAATTGTAATTTGACATTTTTCTATTCCAAAAGGACCCCAAGTTTTTGTGTGCCCCAGGGCACCAAGCTTTTGTGTGCCCTAGAGCCCCAGCATAATCTAAGACGGCCTTGCCTGAAGCTCTAAAACAAAAGTTATCACGCGGAATCTATTTATTTACAGAGTCAGTCTTTGACACTGTTCGTTTTGTAGTTCGTTAATCTTACTCGACAGGAAGATCTAGTTGTTCAAATTGCGTTATTACGGTTTGTTACTACACAGATAATTCTCTTTTATTACACCTTGATAGCACTCTACTGCGGGCTGAATACAGTAACGGCCATCGTCTTTTGTTTTTTTTTCCGAATATAAGCATGGGTTATGTGTTTCGCGCTTTTATTTTGTTTTTTTTTACTAGCGGCCCGCCCGGCTTCGCACGGTTATGAAATATACATATAAACCTTCCTCTTAAATCACTTTATCTATTAAAAAAAACTGCATCAAAATCTGTTGCGTAGTTTTAAAGATTTAAGCATCCAAATGGTAAGCTACTTGGATTTATACTATGTAATGATATGCGTGGGTTATGTGTTTCGAACTTTTATTTTGTTATTTTATGTGTGTAAGTATTAGAAGTCAGTGGAAATCGGGAACAGAATCAGGGAAAAACCGACAGGGAGACAGACTAAAATTTACCACACATCCTTAACAAGGAAAAAACGACTAGAAACGGACGGATCCGATCTTTGAGTCGATGGTAGGGGGAGGGGAACCGTTTTTCCCTCATTTTAAAATAGGCCAGCTGGACCGATTGTGATAATATTTGCTAAATATACAACAAGGCATGGAGGCGGCCTGTAACTATATTTTATCCGTAATCTCTGAAGAGGTTCAGGTGACAGCTTGTCTTAATCCAAGAAGAGCATTGGATAGTCTATTTCCTTTTTTAGACTAGTCCAGTCGAATTAAGATTGTTAGACAAGTATACGGGCTACCTGATGGTAGATGGACGCTGTCACTTGAATTATCTAACTCTTAAAAATAATAGTCCCAACTATTAAGACTTCTTAAATGATAACATGAATTCCGAGACTAGATTGATTAGAAAATTACAGTATAATCTGTGAACTGAAGAATTGAGAACAATTTATGTTTGGATTTACATACATATCTTCACGCGAAGTCTCTTGCTGGTAAGCAGTCATCGAGTGCAAGTGTCACAAATCTACAGACCTACATTGGTGGTATGGCAACAAAAATCCTACTAGTATAATAAATGCAAAAGTTTGTATGTTTGTTACTCCTTCACGCAAAAACTGCTTGATTGATTTTCCTGAAATTTGGCACACACATAGAGGATGACTTGGATTAACACATAGGCAGTTTTTACTCTAAAAAATGTTCCTGTGTGACCATTAACCACGCTGGTAATACCGGGGGCAAAAACTAGTTTACAATAAATTACAAAACTAGCACGTATTAAACAAATAGAAAATCTAGACATATTTTAATACGAAATTAAAAAAAATTGGTTATACTAAATCTTGTTACAATATCGATGAATACTTGTCTGATAAGCCGCTATTGCAAATTTGAATTATATTGATAACTAGCCGACCCGGTGAATTTCGTATCACTTGATACAGGTACTAGCAATTTGGATTAACCTATTGTTTTTCCCATTTTTTCGGATTTTACTTTTCATAAGACCCTTTACCTAACAAATAGATAATAGCTCAATTGGCCCATCCGTTCAAGCGAAATGCGATGGTCATGCAAAATGGGTATTACTTTTTATATTTATATACTATGTATATAATTATATACTACTTATATATTACTATTTATATATATACTATTTATATATTATGTACTAGCTGGTGCCCGCGGAGTTGCCCGTGTTGTCCCACAGGGACATTTTTTTAGGATAAAATCTATCCTGTGTGTTAATACACACTATATGTGTGTGTCAAATTTCATGAAAATTAGCTCAGCAGTTTTTGCGTGAAGGAGTAACAAGCAAATAAACATACAAACTTTCGCATTTATGATATTAGTTGTTAGTTTTAACTTTTAATAATAGTTGCTTGTAATATTGATAATGTAACGATAATAATTGACAAATATTCATATTGACATTGAATGTATTAGGAATTAAGTAATTATTATGTCATTACGATTTAGTGTTATTTTAAATTGTAATTAGTTAAAAGTTTTTAAAACATAAATTGAGATTGCATACCAGAACATTGTTAATCAGGGTTGAGCACATGTCACAATATACATATATTTACAAATGTTACAAATTTGTAATACTCCTATTTAAGCAACAAAATTTCTTTGATTTAACTTGTTTTGCCTATTTTCCTCCATACCTACTATTTTCATTTATACACGCGTTAGGAGACTTAACACCAACCTCGGATAACGTCAGAGCGACTTGGTGTTGGAATGTCAACCTATTTACCTACAACATCCATATTTGCAAAATAAGTCTATTTTGTAAATCTTTCGCCGCCTATTCCAAAGGCGCAACGGAGCATGCCTTTCACACCATTTTCTTTCAATCTCACTGATCTCACTTTTGCGAGATTGGCGAGGCTAGCATATTTTTTAATGGAACTAGACAGCCAAAACCGTGGTTTATAGATACCATAGATCAGGGCCGGCCCCAGGGGTGGGCGGACCGGGCGGCTGCCCAGGGCGGAAAATTTTTGAGGGCGGCAAACAAATTTTAAAGAACGGCAAATTTTAAAATATGAATAAAGTAATAAAATCATGATATGAATGTGAAGGGTAAAATTTTCTGTATCACATTTTACACAAAGAACAAGCCTAAGAATATGTACGTTAGTTCAAGCCTCGAGTTACGATTATAATCCAAGTCCAAATATGAAATAAATCACTCGGCTTGTATCGAACAACCGTCGCCGGCGCCGCCGCGCTGCACAAAACAGTGACAGCGTCAAAGCAAGGGTG
>NJDD01000050.1:318392-372068 GCA_002245505.1 Calephelis nemesis
GATATCGCCCAGGGCGGCAAAGTCCCTAGGGCCGTGTCTGCCATAGATGTTGTAGGTGCGTCGCTGTCTTGTGGTCTATATATTAGGCTTATTGTGCAAGTCTGTCGGCTGCTATTCCCCGAGGGTGTGGTATACCTACAGTAGACTTGCACCAGAACACCGTCTGCTGTCATTATGGCGGCAGATATAGACAAGGTGGATCTCTTCTCGGGCAAGTTGCTGCACATCACTCGTTTGTGGTCTACAGCCGACACGTACATCTTACAAAGGTAAATCTTCTGCTTCGTCGTCTTCCTAAGCAGAAAAAAATATTTTAGCCGTGCGGGCATTTGTTAAACCATGTTAGACGGTTATTCCTGACTCCTTTTTCGGCAATTTTATTTTTGAACCGACTCCAAAAAGGAGAAGACTCAACTTGACTATATGTTATTGGTTTGTTTGTCACGCAATTGCTCGGCCAATAACAAACCGATTTTACTCAATAAGATATGCGTTGTAAAGAGGTTGATAAAATTTTTATGTCGACCTTACCGGAATAATCTTTGTAAATAATCTTTGAAAAATAATGATAAAATCGCGACGTGGTAATCAACTAATTATAACAAGTCTTCTGTAGTTTCACTGCGCTTAAATTTTTATTAAAAGCCAGAAGGCAGATGGATCTCCTGATTTTAATAAACGTAATTTCTTTTGAAGTTCTAAGACAACGATCAAGCTGACGGATTCCTTGGTGGTAAGAGACTAACATTGCCTATAGCACCCGATCCAGCTACTTCGCCGCTCCGGGCAAAAGAATAATTGCCGACTTTTACCCAATCGTTATTTCATAGACAGTGTAATTTTAAAATATAAAAAAACACATTTTCCCTCTCAATATTAATGAAACAAAATAAGTTATTCAGAAATAAATTGCCAAACTGTTAGGTACATAGACTTACAGAAATAATTCGCCGCCCTTCGTTTTTGCCGCTCCGGGCAATTGCCCGGTTTGCGCTCCCTTAGATCGGGCGCTGTTCGGTCTTCCGTATTAATCATTTCTTATACAGTCATTATTCACATGTCTTCTGTATTAATTATTCTAACACAGTCATTAGTCACTATTTACAAAGTCACGTCAGGGCTTGAGTAAAGCGGTGGTCAGTTTACACAAGCTCACTTTGGGAGATTTGGTAGCAGCGAGGAAATTAACGATACATTAATTTTTTTATGATTATTTCTTTTGTGCTCTTTCACTGAACAAAATTATACAAAATGCCACCAAAATTCATCGTTGCCGCCAAATCTCCTTACATGAGCTTGTGTAATGAGGCCGCCGCTTTACCCAAGAGCCTGACATGACTTACTGACGACTTATGACTAATGACTAATTATAATTGATATAAAATTGGACGCAAAATTCTACTTGACGAATGGTAAAATACTAACTCGAAGGCCAAAACTTAAAGAAAAAAAGAAAAAGAAAGACTGGTTCAAATATTTTCCATCTTGGCGCGGAGTTTGAATTGCATCTATTACTTATCTACATCTATTTTATATATTCTGTCTCCATCAACACTATAAATAAAGAGGAAAGATTTTGTAAATGTTTGTAACGAATAAACTCAAAGCCTACCGACCGCTAACCGACTTGAAAAATTCTTACACTATTAGAATGTTGCATTATCACTGAGTAACATAGGCTATATTATTTAATTAAAAAATAGGGATTCCTATAAAAACTTCAATAATGTAACCCAACGTGTAAAAAAGTATGCTATAAAATTTTAGTGTCTTTCTTCGCGTGTGCTATGAAAACCGCTACAGATACAACTATTCTACAATATTAAAGATCGTATCAATATCATCATATATTATCTAACTATTATAGTTAAGATATTGTAACTCCTTTTTCTTCCATTTTAAGTTGATAGACTAGTTTAAGTTGATAGATGCCGACCATATTAGTCACACGTTATCCATACCTTCACATGAATCCTTATCCAAATAAGTCATTTCATATTCAAGACTGTTTCAATACCTTTAGATTACTTTTTGAATTATTCAAATCGAATAATCCTATCAAAAGATATATCAGAATTAAATAAAAACATTCGAAACAAAGTACCTGCCTACCTACATTAGAAAATTTACAGGGATGGAGTTGCGCGCGCTGCATTTATATTGCACTAGCGACACGGCCCGGCTTCGCTCGGATAGTAAAACTTTTATCTACATCTACACTAATAAATACTTAAGTTATCTATCTTTGTACATTTGTATTTTTGGATGTTTGTAAAGACGTTTGAATTGATTTGGAAAATTATTTCACCATTATCACTGAGTAGCATAAGTTATATTTTTTACTAAAATTAAATAGGGATTCCTACGAAATCTTCAATAATGTTACACAAGGTCTAAAAAAGTAAGGAGAAAATGTCATTACGAAGTGTTACAAATAGTATAATAATATTTTCTACAATATAGAGCGTATGAATATCTACAAAAAACGTCGCGATGCCATATCTATTACTAGCTGTCCCGGCGAACTTCGTTCCACCCGTTCCGTTTGTATGGGAAAATTTTAAATGTTGGTTTTCCTAAATTTCTCGCAGTTTTTTCCTTCTTTAAACCTTCCCTGGACTTCTACAAATATTTCAAAACCAAATTAGCAAAATCGGTTCAGCCATTCTCAAGTTTTAGCGAGATTAACGAGTAGCAATTGATTTTTATGTATATAGATAGAAGATAGTTAAGGTTTGTTAACTACTTTTTAAAATTTTAAAAGTTGACTGAAATATCCACTATATTCGTGGTAGAGGCAAGCCTATCGCTAATCGGGTAAATTATCCATCCCAAGCAATGTTGTTTTTATTGGAAATTTGAAAAAAAAACATTCTCTTTGTTGTTGCCCGACCCGGGGATCGAACCCGAGACCTCATGATCATAACACCCAACACCGGGCCGCTGCATCTCAGAGGTGACCACCACAACGTGTAATTTTATAAACATGATTTTAACAATAGTTTTGAACTCTTTTAAATGTTACAAAATTACCCCACCAATGTTACAAAATAATTTCGTCGGGTGTGTGATTGCTCACTTCCACAGCTTATTGTGTGCGTAATGTAGCGTGTCTATATTTATTTAAAACTAGCCGACTCGGCGAACTTTGTATCGCTTGGCATTAACAGCTACTCAACGTTTTCTACGGAATAAAGCATTGCTTTTCCCATTTTCTGCAATTTTCCCGGTTTTTACTTCTATGAAAACCTTCTCCTGATCATAACTAAAGTAACAGAAAAAAATTATCAACATTGGTCTATTCGTTCAGACGTGGTGCTATGGCCACTCGATATGGGGATTAATTTTTATACTCTTATTATAGATAGTTTGTTACTTGTGCCTGCGGCTTCGTCTGAGCGACATTGAAAATATTCTTCAATCAAGGGTTTGACTCTCTCTTTTGTCGTGAGGTTAACGTACATGACAACTATTAACCGCTAGGCACGGTTTGCTTCCCAGCAGGGCACGTAGTAGCGTCATGTTTCTATTTCTGAGTCAGGTGTGTTTATTTATTTTAGTATTTAAGTATGAATAAGTACACCTTTGACATTGACATATTTATTAACATGTTTGCTTTAGAGTATTTGAGGTATTTAAAAAAATATTTAAGTTCAATCAGTAAATCTCTATAAGTGATGAACCATTTTTAGTAAGCTTTTCACTGGACGATAGAGGAAGACATACGGCATCGTGTTGGCTAATTTTAATCCTATGATTCCGAAGGGATTTGGGTTCACTACATTACCCGTACAAAGCCTGGGTAGTAGAGGTTATTTCATCCTGTAAAAAACCTTATTTGAAGACAGGGAACAAGCACCCGGATTTTCTGATGATAACAGGCATGTGTGGGCTATAATCAGTACCTATAGATTTTACAGGTGCTTCGCAGTCCTATGCTGCCTGTCGCGGCCGGAATGTTAGGTCTATTGTGGAGTATGAGAAAGTCATCATGCTGACAGGAATACGCAAGGCAGTGCTTCTCTACCCGGGCACGTTACTTTACAGCACTTTACCACTAGTGAATACTATTTGTGTCTTACCTATTAACGATAAAAAAATTGAGACCATTTATTTGTAATTCTAATTTTGTTAGCCTTTCTATATAAAAGAAAGCTATCTTTATGCTTATTTACGGTTTTTAGAAGCAAATAAGTTTTGCCAATAAACGAGCAGTATTCTCTGTATCCGGGAAACTGGGAACTTCACCAAACCGCTCCACCCTACGTTGTTTAATCTGAGAACATACGATCTAACGAATTTATTTTTTTAGAATATCAATTTAGTTTCAGTACCCATATTTTGCTTGCAGTTTCACTATTTATGTATGTATTGGCATATACACACTCTTAACTGAATTAAACTGAAATTTATAATGTTACAAGAACATGTAGCGCGAAAAATAAATATGGCGGCTCTGAGATGGTGTTGTTTAAAAATGTTTTATTATTTACTAGCTGTTGTCGGGCCACATTGCAGATGAAAATTTGACTTCGGGCCAAACAGTTTTTATTCATATTTTAAGTGTAGTTTTTGCTCAGGCCAAGAGTTTGTTTATTCATGCAATAATGTGGTATAATAAGTACAATAACTAACAATATTGTGCGGCTATTATACATACTGTAATTGTTCATTATGTATATATCGCACACCTAGTTCAAATGCTCAACTATTTCTTGATAGTTTAGAATTGTTGTTAGAAAATATTATGAAAAATTCTTAAAAGAAAGTTATTTTATGCGGAGATTGGAATATAGACCTTTTACAAGTTTCCAATACATACAAACATTTATTAGCTATCTTAAAAAATAATAATTTATATCATCACATTTTCAAACCGACTAGGAAACAAGCATGTTTAGATGTAATTGTTAGTAATTTAGATAATGTTCAGTCTGATACTCATACTCTTGGTTTATCATATTGGGCCCTCATATTGAGAAACTGGCAAATAGGCTTAGTTCAGCAGCATTTGCAGTTAGAAAAATAAGAACATTAACCGATGTTGAAACGGCCCATTTTCATAGTTTAATGTCTTATGGTATACTTCTTTGGGGAAATTCGGCAGATATAAATACTATATTTGTATTACAGAAAAGAGCTATTAGAGCTATTTATAATCTTAAAGTAAGGGATTCCCTCCGAGAAAAATTCAAAGAAATAAATATTTTAACCTTCAGTTCCCAATACATTTATGAAAACTTAATGTATGTTAAAAAAATCTATGTATGTTTACAAAACAATGTGATGTTCACGATATTAATACGAGGAATAAAAATAATCTAACCGCGTACAAAACTCGTCTCCGTAAAATTAGTAAATCCTTTTTGGGTCAATGTAAACTTTTCTACAATAAGCTGCCCATTGGTATTAGAGATCTACCTATAAATAAGTTTAAAAAATGTATCAAAGCAAAATTATGTCAAAAAGGCTATTATACAGTCGCAGAGTATTTGGAAGATGAACATGCTTGGGAATAGAGGTTTCAATCTCCCACTGCAATTTGTAATGTAATTTTTTGTACCTTTTACTTAAGTTAAAATCAGATTGTAATTAGTAATTTTAATCTAGATTATATTGTAAATATTATTATTGAAAAAAAGACAAGCCCGCTGAGTTTCTTTCGCCGGATCTTCTCAGTGTGAGGCCGCGATTCCGATCCGGTGGTAGTTTAAAAAATGTCGACGCGCACAAATACCACTTGTATGGTTCATGTGAATAAAGATTATTCTGATTCTGATTCTGATCTGACCGTGAAACTGCTCAAAGTATACAAGTAGACATTAAGCCAGTCTCAAATTATAAGTTTAAGCGCAATTTTTGGTTTGAGACAAAGCACCTTTTTAGCCAAGACAATATTAAAAAGTTTTATGAATGCCTGGCATTTTTAAGCATTAGTGAGATTCTTAGCATTCAAAATTGTGAAGAAGCTTTCAATGAATTTCATGACATATTAATCTTATTTTTTGAATTATGTTTTCCAAAAATACGAATAAAAGTATCAAACAAGGCAATTAAAAATAAATGGCTATCTAAAGGTTTTTTAAAATGTTGTAAAGTAAAACGTCAGCTATATTTAAAGTAACGATATTTAACGATCATTGTAACAAAATGGGAAATAAACATACTTATATACATAGTAAAAAAATTCTATCTAAATGTATATTGGAATCTCAAAAACAAGCATCATTGAAATATATTGAAAAGTCATCCAATAAATGCAAAGCCTCATGGGATGTAATTAAAAGAAACAAGAAATTGACCAAATTAAAATTAATAATAAAATATTTACTGACACCCAATCAATTTGTGAACATTTTAATGAGTTTTTTATAAATCAGACCAAATGTAATACTTCAGGTAAGCCCAGCTTTACATGTGGTATTAAATCCCATGTACAATCAAATCACAATAAAACTATGTTTTTGACATCCGTAGATGAGTATGATGTAATTAAAGTTACACATTCTTTGAAAAACACAAAGGCTACTGGCTATGATAATATTAGCACAGTAATATTAAAAATTGTTGCAACTGTAATAGCTAAACCCATTTACCATATAATTAATTTATCATTTCTGGAAGGGAAATATCCAGAACGTTTAAAAAAATCAATTGTAAAGCCTTTATTTAAAAAAGGGGATACTTCTGACATGCACAATTATAGACCTATAACATTTGTTCCAGTTATTTCTAAGATATTTGAAAAAATAATGTATGAAAAGCTTTATTGTTACTTGCTTAATTTTAACATATTAAAAGACAATCAATATGGATTTAGGAAAGGTAGATCTACAATTTATGCATGTTTTGACCTAGTAAAAAAAGTAACTGAATGTCTGAACAATAAAGGGTATCCACTTTCTGTATTTTTAGATATGAGCAAAGTATTCGATTTTGTTTCACATAAAATTTTGTTAACAAAATTAGAAAAATATGGCGTTAGAGGTAAATCATTAGATTGGTTAAGGAGCTATTTAGAAAACAGAAAACAGTGTGTTGAAATAACAAAAAATTGTGGGAACCGTAAAAATGTCTATACCTCAACTTATCTTTTTAATAACTGCGGTGTACCACAAGGTAGTGTTCTAGGTCCATTACTTTTTTTAATTTATGTAAATGATCTGCCTGATGTTATTAAGCATGATTCAATATTATTTGCCGATGATACTACACTTCTTATCAAATGCAAAAGTAAACTTGACTTAAAAGAGGAAACATCTGAGACTTTATCCAAAGTCTCGAGATGGCTTGATGAAAATAATCTTAAAATAAACCTTTCTAAGACAAAATTAGTAGAGTTTCAAGCACATTATAGGGAAATTAAGAAGTTAGATATTTTTCTAAATAATATTAATATAGAGAATGTAGATAATACTAACTTTCTAGGAAAATTGATAAATTTTGTAATTGGAAATATCATATTTCTCTTTGTAATAAACTTGATAGATTTGTGTATGTCTTGAGAAGAATAAGAGAAGTGGCAGGCTTAAACGCGTCTCTTTTGGCCTATCATGGATATGTTTCTTCAGTTCTACAATATGGCATCCCTATTTGGGGCAGTTCCGTGGATTTGATAAGAATCTTTAGAGGTCAAAAAAAGTGTATACGAGCCATATGTAGTGTTAATCAATTGCATTATTGTAGACCACTTTTTAAATCCTTAAACATTTTACCGTTACCTTGCTTATATATTTTGACTGTGTGTGTATTCGTAAAAAAACATCATCATTTGTTTAAAACAAATGCTGAAATTTTAGGAAGTTCACATTTTAGAAATAGTGAAAAGTTGCATGTGCCTAGTCAAAAACTTAATATTTATAAAAAGAATGTGTACTGTATGTCAGTTCGTATATATAACAAAATTCCTGATAGTCTTAAATCACTGCATTTAAAAAGGTTCGAAAGAAGCTACTTGTTGTTGTTAGATAAAGCTTACTATAGTGTAAACGATTTTTTTGCAGAAAAGTTTAATAGATAATTATTTTCCTAAAACTAATTTCATAGCAAATAATATTATATATTTTTGGTTGCCGAGGAGTTTGTTTCGCCGTTTCTTCTCCTGACTGGATAGGCTTGGAAACGGTGGTAGCTTATGGTAGTTAGGGTTAAACCTAATTATATTTTAATTTTTTTTCATATATTAAAACATAATATGTTACAAATCTTAATAATAAATCTGTATAATTTTAAAGATATTTGCACACCATAATGTTGTAGAATATGTTGGTATTAACAAATGTCTTTTGTTATAGTTTTTTACACACATTTTCGGCAAATAAAATTAATTTTTCAAATAATTGAACTAGCTATAAATATAAATAATTGGCTTAAATGTTAAAGCGTATGTAATTAAATATTTTTTTAACAATATTAAAATATTTGCACACCAAAATGTGGTAGAATATGTTGATATACTTAAATATTTTTGTAACATCTCATTTACACACATATTCCGCAAATAAATAATTTTCTTTCTATCTTTCATGTTTATTGTTCATTATATTTTCAAATAGCTAATAGGAATTCTTAATATTTTATCTACAATTTTTTATGCACCAATTTAGGTTAGACAAAAACTAATGTTTGTGTTTCAAATAATGATATGTACAATGCTTCACGGGCCAGACAAAATTCTACCGCGGGCCGGATACGGCCCGTAAGCCGCCATTTGCCCAGGCCTGGTGTAGATGTTTTAAATACTATAAAACGTATACGAATTTAAAGTTATCGTTAATTTCGAATAGTTTCTGATTTTAAAGTCATAGAGTATGATCATAATCTTAAAAAGAGAGGTGCTTTAGTTTTTTTCAGCTTTTTTATTAAAAGCAGTTGATTTTTTGCCCTATTTCTATAGCGCTATAAATTGGTATTATCGATTATTGGAATTTGAAGCTGACAAGACATCTCGTCGGGAGGCATAATCCCAGTTGAAGGCCGGCAATAATAATCTGTCTTTTCATTCATCCACAGTATTCAGCATTGAAACGGGCACAAGAGGGGATATTATACATATAGAGATCTCAAATGTACACACTTGTCTTTCCAATATATTCACGATTAAATATTAATATGGCCTTTCATTTATACTTAGTCGGGTTATAAATTCTGTCACACAATAAAAACTTTTTAATTAAAAATGCTGGCCACGAAAATGTTTCTTAATTTGAATTTAGAATCTTTCATGAAAATAAGTATGTACGTGTGCATACAAAATTAACAGCTAATGCTACAAAATTAACAGCTGCAAAATTAACAGCAAAATAAAGAGAAAACATTTTTTTCACATAAAAAAAAACTGTACAACATTTTTGGAAAATTGGTTTTGTTTTGCAATAAAAGGTTATATGTATTATATTTCTGTTTTGATAATACGAGGGTCAAACTGAAAGTTATTAGAAAATCAAAAACTAAGCATTCTAGCAAGTTATTAGTTTTATTATAACTTTTCAAAATAGCGTCCATTTACATCAATACATCGCTGCATTGGATGGAACCATTGAGAAAAGCACCTTGCCCACTCGGCCTTAGGGGTCTCTTCGACGGCGTTTTGAAACGCAGCCACTGCTTCTTCGGCGTCCATAAAATGTTTTCCTCGAAGTTTTTCTTTTATTTTCGGGAATAAATAAAAATTGCAGGGTGCGAGGTCGGGGCTATACGGCGGGTGACCCAGTAATTCCACGTCTGAGGTCGCCAAATAGTCGATCGTTTGCCTGGCGGTGTGCGACGAGGCATTGTCGTGATGAAGGAGGATCCTGCTGCGACGTCGTTTCTCTCGAACTTTTTCCAAGACAAGTGGCAAACAGTTGTTAGTGTACCACTCTGCATTAACCGTTTTCTGATCCTCTAAGACAACTGTCGCGTAATGACCTGTCTTTCCGAAGAACGAGGCCACCATCTTTTTTCCAACACTTCGACCTCTCTTCACTTTAGTTGGCAACTCTTCGGAAGGAAGCACCCACTGAGCAGACTGTCTTTTGGTTTCCGGGTCATAACAGTAAATCCAGCTTTCGTCACCCGTTAGTATGTCGAACACAGCATTTGAGTCACCTCCGTTAAATTTTTGGATCATTTCTCGGCACCAATCAACACGTCGGAGTTTTTGAGCCTCGGTCAAATTATGCGGTATCCAGCGGGCACAAAGCTTCCTGACCGCTAAATGTTTATGGAGGATTTTGTGCACTTGACTCATACCTATGCCTAGACTTGTCCGAATCTGCTGATAGGTCACTCTTTTGTCAGTCTCTATCATACGCCACACAACACTGATATTGTCTTCAGTCGTCGCTGTAGAAGGCCGTCCCTCACGCAAATCATCGGTGAGATTAGTTCGACCACGTTTGAATTCATTAAACCAGTTGTAAACTGTGGCACGAGATGGGGCTTCATCGTGAAAAGCCAATCGAAGTCTATCATAACTTTCTTGTTGACTTATATGACATCGAAAGTCATAAAAAATCATTGCACGAAAATTTTCTCAGCTTAAATTCATTCTGACGTGCACAGACAATTTTCAATTTGCCGCCAAATCGTAAAACAAATGACAAATGAATGAAATGTATACTCAATATTATTGGTAAAGAGTTCTATTTTCAAAATTTAAACTTATTTTTTTAATATAATGCTTTTAAGTTGGCAGTTCTAAAAACTTTCAGTTTGGCCCTAGTATCTTATCGTTATTACCATATTTGCTATCAAAATGTAATGCGTATTATTTCATTTTCTACAACTACTAGCTGTTGCCCGTGGCGTTGCACGCGTGGTCATATAGGAACATTTTTTCGGGATAAAAACTATCCTATGTGTTAATCCAACTTACCCTCTACCTGTGTACTAAATTTAATGAAAATCGTTCAGTAGTTTTAAAGTGAAGGAGTAACAAACAAACAGACAATCTTTCGCATTTATAATATTAATACTTATTTTTCGTATTCATATTCTTATAGTTTGAGGCCCAGACGAATGGTATTAGGGTCGCCACCTCCATTTAATCATCGAGGCAGTGACAAAACCGAAATCTAAATTCAAATTTAGATTAATAAAAAGGAAAGCAAGAGTCATTAGCACTGACATTAATATATATTCTCGCTAGTTCAGTGGTCAGTGCCAACATCGCCAACAATGTCTTCTTGTAATATCACGACACAAAGCGTGTACCAAGTCAATTTTAATAGTATTTACAGAAATGAATGTACGTATTAACCGCGACATCTTTTAAATCTAAAATAAAAAACCACTACACAGTCACAGTAAGGGTAAATGTTGTCAATTTATATCTACCTGGATATCTACAACGACTACAACCGTCTAAATTAGCATTGTAATTATACCTCTATCTGTTTTGCTAATTAAAAAATAAAAAAAGTATTTTCACACCCATATCCCTGAAGAGCTAGGCAGAGGCACAACCAAGGCATGCAGACAAACCGAAGACAGTAAATCCCAACCTCGAGCAACATTTTTTTATTAGAAATTTGAAATACACATTTTCTATGTTTTGTTGCCTGACCCGGGTATCGAACCCAGGACCTCTAGAAGTCAAGTCCGACGCAGGACCGCTAGAGCACAGGATCGATCCATTTTTTTATCAGACGTTAACGAACCTACAGAGCATGCCTTTTCTCGTTTTCACACCAACCCCTCTTCAAATCCCACTTTCACTTTGATCTCACGAAAGCGGTCGGCGATCGTTAAAAATACCTACTGTTAATATAAAAATGCAATGTCCTAGAAAATGTGCTAAATGCTGAAGTTGTATTTGAAATTTTAGCTCAATGACACAATAACAACTTGTTAAAAATGTAGTTCGAATACGAAAATTTAAAACTCATAAAAGAATTGATTAATTTAAATGAAATAATGAATAGTTTACATGTTAAAAAAATGTTCCCATACTAGCAGTCCCAATAAAATTGGTTTCACCCATTCAGTATGTATGAGAAAAGTCAAAATGTTATTTTTCTGATTTTCCTCTCAGTTTTCCCGTTTTCTTATTAACCATACTTAACTATATATAACTATAACTATATCATCCACAAGTAATTCAAAACCAAAATTACCCATTTGGTCCAGTCGTTAGTTATACATGTAAATGTATGTATACAAGCGCGATATATTTCGGTGATTCACATATTATATAGATATGTGACTTTTGTAACCACTAAGATTTCAGTTTTTTTTAAAGTAAAGCCAACTACTTAAACAACAATAACGTAATAAAACCAGTACAGTTTAGCAATATACTGACATAATAAGCAATAAAGTATACAGAATGAACCATTTAGATGGGTTAGTGTTGGCAAGTCTAAAACTATGCATAGAAAGATCTTAAAATAATTATTTTCGATTTAGTGACAAGAAGTAGTATCTTCACGCCCATATCCCCGAAGAGGTAACAGAGGCACAACCGAGGCACCCACGACTAGCCGAAGACACTAAGTCCAACAATGTGATAGGTGGCAAGCCTATCGCCAACCGGGCACATATCCGATCCCGAGCAACGTTTTTTTTATTAGAAAATTGGAAAACCCTATTTTATTTTGATTCGAACCCGGGACCTCATGCAGTGAAGTCCGACAACTGAACCGCTAGACCACAGAAGCGATAGTGACAAGAAAGCTGCAATAATGTTCACTGCGAAATTTAAAATAAGTGTAATTATTCAGTTTGTGGTTTAAAAAATAAAGATAATGTTATTTTATAATTTCTCGTCAAATTAAGTTTTTTAAGTTTAAATTAAAATGCTTATCGTAGGAGTTGCTACCTAAGAGAAAGAGGACAGAGAATGTTTTTTCTATGCCAGCGTTTCTCAAAGTTGTAGCTTTACGACCCCTTTTAATCATGCCAAGCAACTGCGAGCTTCTTTATATTTCTAAATACAGTTATACATAGCTTTAATTTATAAATAATTAGCCAACCCGGTAAACTTCGTATCGCTTGACATCACAGAGCATGATGACCACTTAAATTAGGGATTAATTTCCATATAACTAATATTTTACACGCGACTTCGTCAACGTATAAACGGTTTTCATATAAATTATTACTTCCCGTTGTAGTCCTTTGGGTGTAGAATTAAAAAAAATAGCCTTTTTTGGATTTTTTCTCACGATACTACCAAAACCCCATTTTCAATATTTTAGCACTGTTAAATATTTCTTTCTTCTTTTATTTTTTTTATTTTTACAAGATAATGTGAATTCAAATTAGTCATAATTAGTTAAAAAATAGTTAAAATTTGCCAACTATCACATTGTGGGACTTAAGTGTCTTCGGCTAGTTGTGGGTGCCCTGGATGTGCGTCTGCCTATCTGTGCGTATGGGATGTGGGCGTGAAGATACTTTTTTGATGTTTTTGTCCATAAATTGCAAATGTGTTAGTGTAAGATTTGTTTTAATTTTATTTATATTCATATTTGTACTTACACTACAACCAGTATCAACTTATGTTCAAGTTTTCTGAGGAACTTCTGTTAGACGTGGGTACCCTAGTTGCATCTTTGCCTATGTTTTTATTAACTTATATGGGAAGGAGTAGTTGTAAGAAATCTCTTCACGAGATATGCTCACCTACTGTATATCGATTCTAAACTTTTTGCTATTTTGTATTATTTCACTTGTGTACAATAAAGAAGTCATTAAAAAAATACCTATCTAACTATTATTTTAACTTTTCCGTTTTTCATTTCTGCTCTACCTTCTAAAACGTAAAATAAATTTTATCCAATAATATTTAGATTATACAAAAAACGCAGTCTATTGTAAAATAAAGTTTTAACTTTTATTTTTTATTGTACAAGTATATACAAATATCACTTGTGAGGTCGTGTATATACTCGTATCATTTAACTATTATGATTTAACATTCTTAATTAAACATTATTATTTTGTATCTAATATATTAAAGACATATAATAAAGCTTCACATCTACAGTAACAAATTTTATTAATAATAACAAATGACTATATTTTTAACATTTATTACAAGATATAATACACAAAATTAATCTCTTGTCAGTGTCTATGTATAAAGTCTGGTACTTTGTTCCTAAACCAATGAGTATAATGCGTGTTTGTATGTAAGTGTTTTTTAGTTTCTTCACTTCGTCAATTCAATGTCGGTTTTTCTTGATTTTCCTGCAATTTTCTCTTCATAAGAACCTTCTCCTGGCAATTACCAAAAAAATTTTAGCAAAATTGATGTGTCCGGTCAAGTGTTATGCGATGAACACGCGAAATGGGGATTCATTTTTATATACATGTAATAGATATGCTTCCGAGACTCCTCTATATAAAATGTGTGTACGATTTCCTATTCCTAAATCTGTGCAATTGCTGTAAGAATGGGTAAAAGTGTAAAGATCAATTTAAACTTAACCACTCTGAGCTAGGTACTTTTTGTAAAGATTTTTCTTAAAAAAAGACAAACCATTTAAAACAACAACAACATTAAGTACGATAATATAAATAATGTGTAAATTTTTGCATTAGTATATTAATATTACTTATGCATTGTGCATTAGTAATATAATACATGCTTGCATTAGCAATGCAAAACATTTATAAATAATTAATTATCCTTATTAGATGCATCCCAGATAGGATTATTTTTAAAGGCTATAAATTATTAAAGCTTGGTGTCGGTAAAGAATAGACCACCTGCCTTCTTGCCAAGCAGCTCGTAAAAGGCGAGCACAAGCACCGTGACATCTGACTAGGTGGTAGAGTTTCACAGCGGCTCACCCGGATTGGTACCACCGCCTTACCCATTCCTGCCGTCATAACGTCATTGCTTGCCGTTGACGTGTTCCGATTTAAAGAATAAGGTAGCCGGTAAGCTTAATTTTGCTCCGGAACTAACATCTCACCCTAAGGTTGGCAACACGCCAGTGTTGCCAACCTTACCACTTTTAGTGTAGTTAGGTGGTGTGAATTTCTTAGCATTAGAAAATCCGTCCGCTTGTTTGCCTTCCAATATCATAAAAAAAGCTCACTTATTGTATTGTATTTTGTACATAAATGTTATAACATTGTAAATTTAAACTAAGTATATGTAGGGGAGACATCGTTGATTTTTTTGGAACCTATTAACGGATATTGAGCTCACAATAGCGTACGTTTATCAGTTCAAGTCTCGAGCTAACAGACGTGCACTATTGCTAATTCACAAACACTTTTTAGATTCCCAAAAATTGAACTCACTCACTCACAAAACTCACCTCGGTCTCATATAGACGCGCGTAGCAATTTGAAATATTTCAGCGGACAAATTTCATAAAGGTATAAAACACTTTTGGTCTATACAACGACGATGAAGAATGTATATATTAAAAAAAATATGCTTTATATCTAAAACACATTTTTTCAAAACTTAAGCCCGTTGTCAATGTTATGCCAATATAAAAAGTAATTTATATATCTAGAGCATGTTGCAAATTTTTGTATACAGTAACTCTTTTATACTGTAAAATAATTTTTGATATCGGTTCAGTATTTTGTTTGATTTACAATTGATTAACAATTAATCAAAGATGTTTTTTAATTGTAGTAGTTTTTATGAGATCTGCAAAAATTTGAATCTCATGCTGTCTCAAGGTAGAGTGAAAAGAATTTGAAGCGTATATTAATTTCATTATAAATTGGAACACCCTGTACATAAAGACAATTACAAAGTCAACCAAGTGCAACGTCTTTGATCAATCATTACTAGATTAGACATTAAGGCTATTGATTTTTGTAGGATGATTTTTATCGTCTCTGTGGTCTAGCGATTTAGGTATTGGACTTGACTGTATGAGGTTTCGGGTTCGAATCCCGGATCGGAATACAAAAAAAATTAGGTTTTCCAATTTTCTAATAAAAAAAGTTGCTCGGGATTGGATATATGTGCCCGATTACCGATAGGCTTGCCACCTATCACATTGTGGGACTTAGTGTCTTCGGCTAGTCGTGGGTGCCCTGGTTGTGCTTCTGCCTCCCTCTTCGGGGATATGGGCGTGAAGATACTTTTTTATAACAAAATTTCGTCACAACGATAGAAGTACTCACGAATACAAGTGTACATTTCCAGCCAGGTTGTTGTGGTAATGGTGTGCGTGTGAGCGAGGGGAGTGCTCGATACCACTAAATAAAGATATCCGCGTGTACATCCGTGCGGGGAGTCACTCCCACGTGCTTCATATCATTTTGCACTACCAACAAAAGTATAGTCAAAGAAGAAAACTTGTCAAATCTATTTCAAAACTACAAGCACTTTTTTTGTGATATTAGGAGGGCAAACAAGCAGACGGATTTCATGATGGTAAGACATTCATGCAGCCTAGAGACACCAAAGGTGGTAATGATGCGTTGCCAACCTGAAGACGGGATGTCAGGCCTCGAGCAAAAGTAAGTTTACTACCCTACCCTCCGAACCGGAACACGTCATGACGTTATGGTGGCAGGAATAGGTAAGGCGGTGGTACCGATCCGGGTGAGTCGCTGCGAAACTTTACCACCTAGTCAGAAGTCGCGGTGTTAGTGACGGTAAGCCTATGCTCGCCTTTTATGAGCTGCCTGGCAGGAAGGCAGATGGTCTATTCTGCAAAGGAGGCCGGACCAACACGAGGGAGCACTTACTACCTTTTCAAGCTGATATGTTGTTCACAGATATCATTAGAATAGTTGTTTATATTGAATCCGACGTTAGATTTCAGAATTATATAGACGTGTCACAATTACCCATTACATGATCTATGTGAAAATGAATTTCTATTTCCATAAAGTGTGCGTTTGCCCATCGTTGTCTTCGCCATGATGATTGCGTTGATCTTAGCTGTTCCTCGCATATGGGCGTTGGAAACCAGGTTCTATTTTTCTACTTTTGAAAATTGACTTATTTTTTTATTATTAGATAGTGAATAAGCACCTTTATAGACAATACCAATATTGCTAGTGTGTTGCTAAATTATGGCCGGGATTTTTACACCAGATATACCATTCTACCGGTGACCTTCACCAATTTTTGCCGCGGTAATGATTACGACGCGACGTCAGGCTCCGCTCGGCCTCTTTTGTCCATGTGGCAATAAATCATTTTTAATATAAGAGAAGACTACATCATTTTATTAAAGTAAGTATCTTACTTTGGATTTGGTTTGGAAAGAAAGAAAGAAAGAAAGAAAAATATTTATTTGCGGAATATGAGTGTTACAAAGATGTTACAAAATTATTTAAGCGTTTCAACATATTCTACCAACTTGTGGTGTGCAAATATTTAATAGGTTTTAATCAAATTACTAATTTTAATTATTTAATTACAATCTACAACACACTGTATTTTGTATTTATTATAAGATTATTTATTAATACAACAATTTTTAGAATGTAAATTAATTTATCCCTGTCTACCGTAAACTACCACCGTTTCCAAACCTAGCCAGACAGGAAAAGAAACGGCGAAACAAACTCCTGCGTACCCGACATTTTGCAATTATTAATCATATTAGAAATACTAAATTATTTATTCTTATCTGCAAGATAATCTTTGACACTGTAATAATTTTTCTCTAAAAGTAAGTTGAATACCTTTTTTCGAAATCTGCTTAATGGAAGTGATTTAAGATTATCAGGAATTTTGTTGTATATACGAATTGACATGCAATACACATTATTTTTGTAAATGTTGATTTTTTGGTTAGGCACATGTAGTTTCTCACTATTTCTAAAATGAGATAAACCTAGGACTTCAGCATTCGTATGAAACAAATGATGATGTTTTTTTACAAATACGCATACAGCTAATATATATAAACACGGCAAAGGTAATATTTTAAGTGACTTAAAAAGTGGCTTGCATTAATGTAATTGATTGACATTACATATCGAACGTATACACTTCTTTTGAACTCTAAAGAGTCTAGTTAATTCTACAGAATTCCCCCAAATACACCTATCCCCTATTTTAAATAATGGCTTGACAATAGACTTTTTTAAACGATCAGGATACTTTCGTTCTAAAAATGATAAATTAATTATATGACAAAGAGGCTTTGATATCACACTGGCAACATTCTTTAATATTATTGTGCTTATATTGTCATAGCCAGTTGCTCTGGTGTTTTTCAAATTATGTATAACCTTAACTAAATCATGCTCATCAACTGGTGTCAAAAACATAGTTTTACTATGATTAGACAAATGATGAAATTTTATGCTATTTGTAGAACAAGCCTAATTTTTATAACAAGATTTAGTTTGATTTATAAAGAACTTGTTGAAATGATTACAAATTACTTGAGCATCAGTGTATACCGAGTTATTTATTTTAATTTGTTCTATTTCTTCTTTAGATATTTTATTTTGAAATGTACTTTTGATTATATCCCATGAAGCTCTACATTTATTAGAAGACTGTTCAATATATTTTAACGATGCCTGTTTCTGTGAATCTAGTATACATTTAGATAATACCTTTTTATAGCGTAAGTAACTTGTCTTATTTCCCTTTTTGTTAAATTGGGAATAACGATAATTTAAATATAACTGACGTTTTACTTTACAACATTTTAAAAGACCTTTAGACAGCCATTTGTTTTTTATTGGCTTGTTTGACACCCTAATTTGAATTTTTGAAAAACATAATTCATAAAATAATATAAAAGTATCATGAAACTCATTAAAAGCCTCTTCACAATTATCACAAGTAAGAACTTCATTAAAACTTAACGATGACAGACATTCATAGAACTTATAAATATTTTATTGTCCAAATATACGCTTTGTTTCAAACCAAAAGGTACGCTTTGGTTTACAAAATGAAACTGGCTTTATGTCTACTTGTATACTTTGTGCTGTTTCATGGTCAGATAAACCAAGAATATGAGTATCAGAGCAAACATTACCTAAATTGCTAGCAATTACATCTAAACATGCAAGTTTCCTTGTAGGTTTCAAAATATGTTGACATAAATTATTATTTTCTAAAATGCTTATTAAATTCTTATGAGTATTGGTAGATTGTAAAAGGTCTATATTCCAATCTCCACATAAAACAAATTTCTTTTTAGAATTTTTCATAATTTTTTCTAATAATAATTCCAAACTATTAAGAAAGATATCTACATTTGAACTAGGAGTACGATATATATACATATAACTATTAATTTATAGTTTATTATCTCCACTGCACAGCATTCAAACGAGTATGGTATGTGCATTTGTAAATCCAGAGTTTTAAAATGAAGTTCTTTACTAACTAATATACAGGTGCCACCACGACGTTGGTTATTGCGCGAGAAATAAGAAGCTGTATAGTATCCATCAAGTTTAATATTTTGTTCAGAACCTTGCTTTAAAAATGTTTCAGAAAGACAAATAACATGTACTTTACCTAAAGAGTCTCTCAGTTCACTAATAGCGGCTTGAAGATAATCACGTTTATTTAATGCACCAGCAATGTTTTGATACAGTAATCTAAATTTATTAATGAAAAAGCTGATTATTATTTATATTTAATGATTAATTATTACATGTTTTTTGTCGGAAGTAGTATGGTATAGTACCTTTTTTTACTGTAGTATTAGGAACTATTTTCTGTTCTATCCGTTTCTGAAAAAATTCTTTCTTTGAACTGAAATATTAGGGTATAGTCCCTTTTTTAAAACTATTACATGCCAAGCTTGAATTTATTCTATTTAACACTAAATTTTCTAGATTTTGTTTGTATTCATCAAATGTAATATTTGGTTTTTCTAAATTTTTATTTAAATTTGGATTATTTAATTTTACAATTTTACTATTAGGAAAAGATAAGAATTTATTTTTATATTCCTGATAATCTATCTCAGTTTTTAATTTATTAGACAAACAATCAATGTACAACTTGTGTGTATAATGTCCATATTGTTCTCTACAATTATCCATATCTAAAAAGGTACAATTATTATATTGATTAGCAATTAACTTTAACTTTTGATTTAGAAGTGCTACATTTAAGTACTGATTATGCAAAATTTTAAGTAAAAACACTTGTTTGTACTTACTTAACTTATCTAATATGTTACTAACAATTGTAAATACCGAGTAAGGATCCCAGTCGTTGGAGCCAACTGCTATAATAGCATAATCTCTGCTGCTTAAACCTGAAAAATCTTTAAAAGTATATTTTAATTCCGATGAATTAGCATTGGGTTTAACCATTGATTGGACAGAGTATTTACTGTATCCTGAGAGTTTGGTGGACAAACCACGTACTCTTTGGTCACCCAAGATTACAATCCTTTCTTTAGTTGACTATCTATGATCTCTATGATGATCTCTATGATTCTATGATGTATCTCCCAAATACACTTATTGAACTTGTTTTTAAGGGTACACATTTACCAGATTGAGAGTCAGCTACCTTTTGCGATGAAATTTGGAGGTCTTGGAGCTGACTAACTTGAGAAAATACACTAACATCACTATTTTGCCTTTTTAATGATTCAATTACTTTATTCTTAGGGGTAGAACCTTTAATACTCTTTCGCGGAGTTGTTTTATTTGACGGTGTATGCGAAGCTAGTTGTTTTAATACCGAGATATTCTTACTCTGCTCCACATTGACTTTTCTTAAGGAGTTATTCTCTAGGATCAGGTTTTCTATTTCTCGATGAGCACTTTCTAATTGGCATTTTAATATGTTGATTTCTTCATGTAGATCTTTCATCTGGTTGTCGCTTAAAGTAGACAGGTCCGGTAAACTTCTAATTAGATAATTCGAGGTGGATGTTTCGAATGACATTACCGACTCGGTCGACATTGCCCGGTTCTTTTTTCTCATGGTGATGGTGCTGAAGTCTACATTTTCGAAATCAACATTTGCAAAAGTTGAATTCATTTCGATTATTATTAAAATTCAACTACAGCTCCAAACTTTGAAATAAAAATTTAAATTTTACAAAGGAACAAGTAACGGTCAGTTGACAGTGTCAGACTTTGAAATATTTTACTTATTGAAGCACTTCACAACAAGTTTTGTATATATCACTTTAACTATGGATGATTACGCTTTCATTTTTCATGATTTTATTGCAGAAATACACTATTTTTTAATTTATTTTAATAAAATTAGCACAGCTGATTGAGATTGCTTTTGACAGATCGAGTGTTCCACAGTGTAGTCTATGTATGACCGCCTCGTCGGTCAAGTGGCTAGCGTCACTACCCTACATCGACCAACAGCGAGGCTCGGGTTCGATTCCCGACGGGGGCAGGCATTTGTGTGATGAACATTTAGATGTCTGCATTTCCGGGTCTGGGTGTTTATTCAATTTATTCTGGTATCTATTTAAGCAAATCTATGTATTAGAATCATTAACTAACACCCATAACACAAGCATATAATTTGCTTACTTTGGGGTTAGATTCTATCTGTGTGATTTGTCCAGGGATATTTATTATTATTGTTATTATTTATTATTTCATTTTAAATAGCGATTTTCTATGATGCATGAAGAATTAAAAAAATGGCAAACAAAACTAATAAAAAATCTTACAACCTACTGCAAAAGATGGAGAGAGAGAGTAAACAAAAAAAGGGCAACACGCCAGGTTATAAAAGAGAGAGAGACATGAGAACGTATAAAAGTGGAGAAAAAAAAGTACCCGCCATAGATCAAACACCTGCACGTGCTTGCTGTGTCGTAGTACATAAACAAATCATTAATCAGAAGACGTACTCCTTCACTATTGGCTATTGACCTTCGCCTCGGGATCAATCATTGCACTTCTGTATAACGATTGATAATGTTTGTGATTTAAAAAATGTTACAGCAGAAAGTCAACTGCCTAATGTAAAGTAGTCACATTTGCTCATTGATATCAATATATTCAATAGAAAGTCGTGTCGGCTGAACCAATTTAGGTGTAAATTTCTAGGGGTGTAGCTTAGAGCCAGGAGACGGACTTAGGATACTTTTTATCTCGTTCGACTGTGAAGAAACTAGGGAAATTATCATTTAAATTTTTCACATACAAACTGAACGGGTGGAACAAAGTTCACTGAACTGAACAAACTAGGCGTGTAACAAAAATAGTTAATTAAATTCACATAAAAAAATCTGTAATGGCCTCTATACTCTATGTATTAGGATCATCGACTAACACCCATAACGCATAACATAATTTACTCGCTTTACAGTATATCAATTTGTAACTTGAAAAATAAAGTACTTGATTTTACAAATGAATACAAGGCTCGCAAGTTTGAGCAAGTCATATGTCGCGATATTACATTTTCTTAGCCCTGTAGCACATAAGCAACTTCTAAAGCTCTTTAGATGATCTTGGTCTTCTCGCAAACTTTGTATTCTACCCCAAAAGGGTCATTACTTCCACATAATTTGTAGGTTCTAAGATCGGTAGAAAAATCCACAAGGATGTTCGTAGGTTTGACTATTCATAATCTATCTCTAACTAGTTTTGTGTTCATAATGAAGTTTAAGAACTAGAGATGTCAAGGCATAGCTTCGAATACAGATTAGGACCCTGCAATAAACATAAACGGGATAAGAATTATTTTAGAAAACTGAAATGTTAACTATGCTGCTTACTATGACTGGCCTTTGTCGTACATTAACATTTCGTCAATCAATATAACGCTTTTTTTATGGTTCACTCATATTCTGCCAGGATTATTGTAAATCGGATTTACCACAATTTTGTTGTAGATATGTGGAATTTTAGAGTATGGTGTTGGTCCGGGTTCCTTTGCAGAATAGACCATGTTACCTGTCAAGCAGCTCGTTAAAGGCGAGCATAGTTTTAGCTTCCCTAACACTGTGACATCTGACTAGGTGGTAGAGTTTAGAGAGACTCGCCCGGATTGGTACCACCGCTTTAATTGGTCCTTCGTTAACCGTTAACCGTTAACGTTAATCGTTGACGTGTTCCGGTTGGATAAGGTTTATTTTGGTGTCTCCTGGCGGACGGAATATCTTACCATCAGGAAATTCGTCTGTTTGTTTGCCTTCTAATATCACAAAAAATGGGTTGTAGATATTTAGCAACTTGTCCAGTTTGTACCTACATTACCTATTATATTTCGTTAACTTTAGAAATAGAAAGTTATATCTTCTGTCATCAATGAAAAACGTTAATTGTTGGTTTAATTGGCATGATGCCGGAGCTATTTTGATTGTTGCAGCTATTGGCAAGATGGGTACTCCAAAAATAATATATACTCGATACGAAAGGGAAAAGTAACACTTAGTATTAATATTTGTAGCTTACACTTTGTATACATATAAATAAAGTTAAAAAAATAAGTAATCTGAGCAGTTAGTTTAATACTCAAAGTCGGAGCGCTGTAGATGTATAATATATAAAAAGATCGATCATGTCGCTCCAACACATACCACATCCATCATATTAAGTGTCGTTTGGACCCGACCATTTCCTTAACTCTACGAAAGAAAAGCGATAATGTAATTTTTTGTACTATTTCCTACTCGTAGCCTGTACCTGCCTGATTCCAAGAATTTTATTAGGTGTGCGATTTGATCATTCTTTTCTCAAAGCTGAAGATGATCCCACATAAATCTCATCGACATCCTACTAGTAGCATATAAACATTGCATATTTTTGCCTATGTTGACAACCTTGTCAATGATGAAAGAAAGATTTTAAACAGCCTTCTAACTAGTGAGTTTTGAGTTATACTTAATAATGCATATGTTACGCCTATATTGACATAAATAAAACATTATGCATTATTAGGTATACCTGACTCAAAAACCCTAGTCTGATCATGACTAAATTAATATGGGTGTGACCTATCTTTATAATTATCTATATCGCCTCTGTGGTCTACCGTTTCAGTTGTCGGACGGTTGCATGAGGTCCTGGGTTCGAATCCCGGGTAGGGCAATAAAAATAAAATAGGTTTTTTCCAATTTTCAAATAAAAAAAAATATAGGGATAGGATATGTGCCCGGTTGGCGATAGGCTTGCCACCTATAACATTGAGGGACTTAGTATCTTCGTCTAGTCGTAGGTGCCCTTGTTGTGCCTCTGCCTACTCCTTTGGGGGTATGGGCGTGAAGATACTATCTTTATAAGAAAGAACCATCAAATTCGGGTTGTAATTGGTTGGGTAAACTACTTACAAACATACAAAAAACATACAGTCGATTTGAAAACCTTCTCTGAGACTTGAATCATTAATGTTTTTATTTATCTTATCTCTTTATTATAAAAATAATATAAGATGGTATTAATGAAAACCAACAAAATAATTCAGTTGTTCCCATTATTAAATTGTTATTATTGACCGCCTCGTTTGCTGAGGGATTAGCATATATATATCTAACTCCAAGTTTAGGCTCGGGTTCGATTCCCGACGGCATTCATGTGATAAAAATGTATGTGTTTCCGAGTCTATGTTTTTATATATTTATACTGGTATTTTCATGTATTAGTGTTGTTGTCTAACATCCTTTACATAAGCATAATATATGTACCTAATTGGCTTAGGTACTTCGGATTTATGTAATTTTTATTTCATTTTTTTCATCAAAATGTTGTTCTTTCATTATTTAATAGTTAAATACTTTATTACGTTTGATTAAATACATTATTAATGTTCTAATTAATAATTCTTATTTATTTAGTATTTGTTACGTGAAGGCGGCCTTATCGATAATACCCGATCTCTGCAAGACAACCCTTGCGTTACAAAATAAATTTTAGTTTTTGCTGCTAACATATTATAAGTGAAACATACCATTACAGCTTCTAGTAAAAAAAATTTTTGGTTCTCAGAAACGACGGTATCCAGCCAAGATGCCGCTACAAATTAGAAGAAATAAATGTACCACTTTCATGAGGGAGAACCTCCTGACTTTCCTGACGGTGATCGGGGTGGTCGCAGGAACAGTACTTGGTTGGAGCCTGAGAGCGTCAGGGTACGAGTGGACTAGGAGAGATGTTATGTACTTCCAGTACCCTGGGGAGCTGTTTTTGAGGATGTTGAAATGTCTGATAGTCCCACTTCTAGTCTCATCTATTGTATCAGCGATTGGATCTTTAGATCTCAGTTTATCAGGGAAGTAAGTATACCTACTTTTGAGTAACAATTTTTTTAAGAGATAAGAAAGCAAACAATTAAATTGTCAATCTAATGCTGGGATGTAGTCCCTTTTCCCTTGAGTAAGTATCATATTATGTGGATGACTTTTAAATGAGTGAGTTTTCCCAGTAATGGTCCGAGTCCATGAGTAGAATAGACCACCTGGCTTTCAGCTAGGCAACTCGTAGGAGGCGAGCCCAGTTTAAATAATTCATTACCAAAAGACCATTGTTGGTAGAATGCTGTGCAGCAACTTGCCCGGTTTGCTCCTGACTGACTGTCATATTCCGGAATATGAAAGACTGTCATATCCCGGTCCGGAAGGTAGGGTTAACAACGATTGGTCCAATATCGCCGTCACAGGACAACGACGCACCTGTAACATCTACGGTGTCTATATGCCACAGTTGTCTCTCACCATTAGGAGATCCGTGTGCTTTTTCGATGATCCCTCACATCAAAAAAGTGTCATGTGTGAGTTGTTCATGAGAGAGTGTCACATGGACATAAGTGACTCTTGAATGAGTATCATATACGAGTGACTCTTAAGTGAGTACATTAGCGGTTACCTCCACATTGGAAAACATAATGACGAGATCAAAAGTATTAGCTACAGGAATAGGTAAGGATTATAGGCGATACATATATAATCTTCGATAGCTCTTTTACAGTTCTAACACCTAGTTTTAGTGACTGTATTTGAGAAAACTAAACTTATTCTTCTCTTACAAGTATTTAAACTGGGTGTAGTAGTTGGTTCTTTAAAGGAGCCCAAGATCAAGGCCAATCACTATCACTATATAATATAATACAGTCACTTTTCACTATTCTTCCTCATTAATCCGATCACTATCAGTTATCACTATATAATATAAAACAGTCACTTTCCGCTAACCGCCTTTATAAATTCCCAGATATTTAAAACTAAGCATCGGATTTTGTTGCAGTTTTTTAATATAGAGATTCAAGAGGAAGGCGTGTTAATATAGAAGTTTGTCCACCCGTGCAAAGCTGGGACCGGTTGTGTTTGTATATTTGAATATCTACCCTTGAACACAAGCAAACTTGCTTACTTTGGAGTTTGATGGTCTGGTAATATCTATTATAATTTTATTTATATCCAGGGTTGGACTACGCGCCATCGTATATTACATGACGACTACAATTTGTGCAGTGATGCTTGGTATCACTCTGGTAACAACCATAAAACCAGGCAAGGACCCAGAAGCGTACAGCACCCCGAACGCCACCAGGAAGCTGGTTACCAAAGACACTTTGACATCCGATACCCTATTGGACTTAATAAGGTAAGATTTTTTATATAGCGAAAAAATAGTAGGTGATCCTGATCACAGTACAAATATGAAACAGTACGGAAACTATTTATAAACGTTCGAAACGGCACATTCACACAAACATGCGCATCAACGGGGCCCTTTTGAGGCTCTTGTTATGGCAGCACCGCGAAAACCACTAAGGAGCCTCGTCGATGCGCATGTTTGTATGTGTACCGTTTCGAACAATCGCAAATGAGTGAAAATGTTTTTTTTCTCCATAAGAAGCTCTACTGAGCATTACAATCTATTCTTCTATTTTAATTTCATGAATATTCTCAATTCTAATTTCACGCAACCTTCTAAGCTACAGTCTCTAAGTCCATCAACTTTTATTTAGTATCTCTAAAAATAAGTTCCATTAGTATCTTGAACCTAAAATAAAAAGTTCTAAGAAATCAACAAATTAAAGTTTGCCATTTAAAATTTAAACATACAAGTTTTATCATTTAGTTATTTACTGATTAGTGCCGTTGTGCACCTACAATTTTATGAAAATACAAAAAATAATTTTAAGTGAGTACACTTAGCAAAAAATATGTTTGAATAATTAAACATGAATATCTGTAATTTAATTTTTTACTTTTGGTTTTCTTTTTTTTAACCATATGATTATAATATGATGATCTTTGTCCGGCTAAAGATCGAATGTGTATAGTATTAGGTTTGTTTCATGTATTCAGAATAATTTATTTGTGTACCATAAAGTCTAAATTATTTTTTTACATCCCTCACCACATTGTAAGTTTGAGATTAACTGTGGTTAAGAATTCATAATAACATCCTCGCTGTATTTGCATTTCTTTAATTACCTATAGTAAAAATAATTTAAGAGAAGTGAAACTGAAAAATCGTTTCAGAAATTAAATAGAAAACAACTTTCAACGTCCTCCTCATTTGAAGTCAGTGAAAAAAAATAGTTTGGTTGCAAACCTTTTTTTCAAAGGCATGGAATCTTAACAGTGCCTTCATTATATATACATGAAGCTGTAACATTTGTAAAGAGAAATGTAAATCTGTTTACATTTTTAAAAGGAAGAGTCAATAACAATGGCAAAATACAATATGAAACGCATAAAAAAGCTTTTTATAGTAATAATGTGGTCTTGATGATTCAGCGTATTTATAATCATCTGCCTGCTTCACTGCGAAACATTGATGATATTAAAAAAAATAAATATCAATAAAATGCTAAAAGCCAAAGCTTTTTATGACGTCAATGAATACTTTGATTGTAAATGGGATCCGTAATAATTGATAATTAAGTATTAAATTATAAATATTTATTATTTGAAATTGTATTAAAATTGTAATGATTGGGACATTAATATAATTTAGATTTAATTGAAAGCTTGCAATAAAACCGACTTTTGACAAAATGACAAAGCTTTTGCACTTAACAGATTGAGCTTTTTTCTAAAATACGAACTATACTGTAGATATTTTTAATTAAAGCTTAAAAATGATGGAATCTATTGAATTTATCAGAGGAGACATGACAAATCAAATTTTGGGGATCCGGATGTAATCTAATTGCGAGTTGATTGCGGTCCTTTGATCCTTGCTGCGAGCTGGTTCTGTTTTAAGGACGAAAATACATTTTACGATTCCGTAATAAACCGATAATAAATGAAATATCTTTCTTCAATTTTTGGCATTTGTTCAAGCATTTGCCATTAGTCAAGTTGAAATTTGCATCCAGTTACCCGACTTAATAAAATCGGGTTTAAAGTATAAAAATTTGTCATGAGTTGTCGTCAAGAAAGTCATATCAGGGTCTTGAGTAAAGTTGAGATTTGGCGGGAACGAGGAAATACACGACACATTAATTTCTTCTTGATTAATTCTTTAAGTGTACAAATAAACAAAATTATAAAAAGTACCATAAAAATTGACTAATTTCACTTAATTTAAACACGAAATTTAGTAATTACGAAAAATCTATGACCATCTTTCCTTTTTTCTTTTGGCCCCAAACCCTTAAACGAAGTCGTGCAACTTATTGTTTTGGTTTGAATGTATTCATAGAATATACATACATTATGCATTATGTGCTTATACATAAACATGGTATATTAAAGTACTACGTCGTTTGTGCTTCTGACTGAAAAGTTGTTCCAAAGGAACATTATTAATGTTATTTAAATTTATTAAATAATAATGTACCTTTCGACATTTGTATCCCGTACATATTATATGCCTCCTTGTTGTTTTTGGGTCTTTTGTCTAGAATAGACGGTCTGACCTACTGCCAGACAGCTCTTAAGAGGTGAGCAAATGTTATAAGGTCATTACTACCAAGATCACTCGCGGTAGAGTGTAGCAACTTTCCCAGGTAGAGATCTATCGCCTTGCCTATTCTCGCCCCCGTAATTATAGTGTTATGTTTCGATCTAGAGGGAAGGGAATCGGTTACATAATTAGCTTAACTAGTGGTCGCCCATTGGTCAAAATTTGACCATAATAAATTTTAATGTCTTCCAAAGGTGTCCAAAGTTTTGGCATCATGTGTTAATATCTTGGCCTATCTCCTACCATCACGAAAGCCGTGTGTTTTTTCGGTATCATAAGAGATAATAAATATGTAACTATTCTACAGACGCCATTTCGTTTTCAAAATTTAAAAGCTACGTACATAGGTAGTATAAAATAAAGTCGCTTTTCGCCGTCTGCCCCTATGTAGGTATACTTAGATCTATAGAACTACGCAACGGATTTTGCTGCGGTTTTATTAATACAGTGATTCAAGAGGGAGGGAGGAGGGAGGTATATAAAAATCAATGTCACTTTTCGTTGTAATTTTATAACTCAAGAACAGGCTTACCTATTCAAACCAAATGTTTATTCTTTGTTCGGACTATTTAGTAGATGGTTTATGTGAAGTTTGTATAAAATCGGTAGAGCTGTTCTTCATTTATCACATTTTTGTAACAAATTAATTCAATAAATGGCGGATCATTTTGTTAATGGGTATTTTTCAGTCAAATTGAAACTTCTCTGTGTTTTTTTTTCTTTTTTGTTTTATTGTGTTATGCTCAGATAAAGTATCGTGTTATGTCATTCATACTTTCATATACGTAGCGAAGCACGTACCGGGACGCTAGTACCAACATAAAAGTTTGTACACCCATGCTGGGAGCTGGGACGAGCAGCTAGTAAAGCAATGAACGTATCGCGTTGGTAAGGTGTTATGTAGTTTAACAGTATCTTCACGCCCATATCCCCGAAGAGGTAGGCAGAGGTACAACCAGGGAACCCACAACTAGCCGAAGACACTAAGTCCCACAATGTGATAGGTGGCAAGCCTATCGCCAACCGGGCACATATCCAATCCCGAGCAACATTTTTTTTATTTAGAAACTTTTATTCGAGGCCTATTGCGTATCAAAGACAAAAGGCAAAATTATGTATTAATAAAACTTAGACAAGAGGCGACCTTATCATTAAATAAGAGATCTTTTTCAGGCAACCCTAGAGTGTGTAACAAGTTTCGGCAAAATGCTGTTGCAATGGTGCTATAAAAAATGTCATAATGCAAAATTTAAAAATGTATAGAAGTATATTATTTTACAACTGCTATCGGTTCACCATGTTGCGATAAAACGTTTTTAAAATGTCGACAGTAGAGTCAGGCTTAGATATAGAGAGTAGGGTAGACATATTTTGGTAGAATTGTAATAATACTGATTTATAAAGTCATGGTAGATTAGACTATAAATAAATATCCCTAGGGCCTAGACAGTAGACATACTACACAAATTAATTCTAACCCCAAAGTAAGCAAATTTATATATGTTATGGGGATTAGTCAACAATACTAATACAAAGAAATACTTTTATAGATACTATAATAAACACCTACTCAGACCCAGAAATTAAATGTTCATCACACAAATGTCTGCCCTCGTCGGGAATCAACGCGTTTGAATTTTTGGTAAAATTTTGCCGCCAAAAACAATATCAACATACTGACAATAGAAGTATCATTATTGGCAATTGTCGAAGAGAATCGCTACTAGCATGAGTTCCCTGGTCGTCAGTCTTCATCACGCTGCGCTATTTATATTGCGCCCTACATACCACATCATCAGGGCTGTTTATCTTAAAATTGTGAACTTATATATATGAACATATCATTATAATCTGTTGTAATAGTAAGTTTATACAAATATAGATAATAAATCAAATTGTTAATATACTTAATATGCATTAGTTAAGATACTAATTTGAATTTTGCGATGCTTTTTGTGATGGGTAGAAACTGTTACTCGCGTCAGGATACGTGACCTGATCGAAAATTCTTAAAATTGAGGGAGAGTTAAACCACTGTATGTTGTCGCTGAATAACGTACTGTGATTTTCGTGTAGCCGGCCGGTATATTATGTTCAACCTAGCTCACATAGCTTGAAGATCTCTCGCAATCGCGAAGACAGAATATGTATATCACCGTGACATTGTGACGAGTAATTTATATAATATAATATGATGATAGTTAAATACATCCATGTCTGTCTTATATATAATGTATACCATTATTTAATGTGTACAGGTACTAGTAGCTGCTAGCCCTAGAGGTATTAACAGAAAACAACGACACGACGTTATTGAATTGCTAGATCCCTTACCCTGAGTTTTTATAGATTACGTTAGTAATTGAAGTATATTGATCTTAGTTGCCAATAGAGGCGCTGTTCAAATTTTTCATACGAATAATTGACATAGACGCTAGCGAGTAAGTATATTTAACTCGACAAGCCGTCAACTCATGGTAGGGGTTCAGGTGACAGTAGGTCAATTATTGAGCGAAATTAGATTTGAGTTGTGGGAGGTTTTGGCGTCACCGAGAGAAAAGACGTTTGAAGTTTTTTTCATAATTATTGAATTTCGTGTTTATATTGAGTGAAATAAGTCAATTTTGGTGGCATTTTGTACAATTTTGTTTAGTGAAAGTGCACAAATGAAATAATCATGTATATATTATAATTAGCGTATCGTGTATTTCCTCGTTGCCGTCAAATCTCACTATATGAGCTTGAGTAATGAGGCCACCGCTTTACCCAAGACTCTGACATGACTTATTGACGACTTATGACTTATGACTAATTAATTAATTAATTATAATTAAAATTAATTGTAATTGAATCCCGAATTTGGTAAATTTGATAAAAATGTCTACTTGACTCATGGCAAAATGCTAACGTCAATGCCAAAACCTAAAGAAAGAAAAGAATAGATTTGAGTTGTGTCAAAATCATGTTAACGCCTCTGTTGGCTAGCGGTCCATTTGACTTCTTGAGGTCCCGGGTTCAACCCCGGGTCGGGCAACAAAAAAACAAGAAAATGCGTATTTGCAATTTTCTAATAAAAATAACTTTGTCCGGAACTCGATATGTGCCCAGTTGACTTGCCACCAGGCTTGCCACCTATCACATTTTAGGATTTTTTTCGGCTAGTTACGGTTGCGGTGGTTGTGCCTCTGCCTACTTCTTCGGGGATGGCCGTATTCTCAAAATCATGTTGTGTCTACTAGAGGTTACACTTATAACAACGATCTGATATCAATCCCAAATACTTCTGACTCATTCTAGTGTACCCACTTCTCTTTCTGAGAATCTTGTGCTGTCAAATAACAGAGTCAAAACGAAAGAGAGGTCGGTACATTAGAGCGAGTCAGCAATATTTAGAAATGATATCCGGTCTTGGTTAGGAGTGAAATCTCTAGTAGGTAATATAGCTTCATGGTCAAGAGGTTGCTACCGTCGTAGTACGCCGAGTCGTACGTACGTAACAGTCACCTCTTTGATCTAGTGGTCTGGTGTAGACGCTGATTACACAAGGTTTCGAGTTCGATTTCCGGATCAGGCAACTCAAAATTTTGTAATAAAAACAGCGTTGCCCAGGATTAGACATATGTGCTCGGTTAATACCTGTCACATTGTGGGACTAAGTGGTACCTTCGGCTACTTATTGCTGCCCTACACTTTTTAGCCTTGAAGATATTTAGTAAAGTGTTAAATTAATGGGCTGATGTGTACCTACCTTTACAACACTTCTTATGATAACTCATTGATTCAGTCATTCAAACATTTTAATAAAATACTATAAGCATTTGCATTGGTACAAATTGGTGGCACAATAGCGTAATAGGTCCGGAAGCGCACGACCTCGTTCAGCATCGAGTAAATCATGTCTTTTATCCAATTTAAAAGATATGTCCTTGGCGTTGATTTTTGTAAGAATTTTATCCTGGCGTTATCCTTTTCTTTGCATGGCTTTAGCCTTTACCATCTGCCATTAGTCAATTTTTAAGTTTGCATAAAGTTGTCCAATATAAAAAACCGGTTAAACTTATCCAAAATTAGGCAAAATTAGTGACAAAATTGTACTAAACGCCACAAAATTTGTACTTTTTGTTTATATTATTTGTACATATACATATATTAACACCAAGTCCCTTACGGGGTAGGCAGAGAGTATCGATTGACAAATCTCACGATCCTTGCAGACCTGTCTAGCTTCCTCCACATTCATTTGCCTTTTCATACAAACATCCCGGTTAATGGGACTCTTGACACCACCCTCGGATAATAGACAAGCGATTTGATCTTGGAATGTCAATCTAGGTCTTCCTTTATACCTGCTTTAACGTTCAAATACTAACAGCAAAATCTTTGTACCCCTTTTTCCGAAAATTGCGAGGACGGAGAAGTATGAAATTTATGTGTAGAAGAAGTGCAGAATGCTAATACTTTTCAAAAATGCTTATAAAGTGCATTAAATCAAAAAATAAAACATTCATTTTTTGTATTATTCGTTACATTATTTGTATTGACACATACTAACAAAAATATTGATAACGATAAAAGATCACAGATTCATAATGTTTGGAAATAAAGTAGTTGGTCTTGATAAAGGATGAAATTAAAATGTATTATAGTCGAAATTCGACCAATGGGCGACCAGTAGTTATTATAAAAAAACGAAATTCAATAAGTATGTACAAAAAACCAGGCCCAGCTTTTCTCTCAATAGCGCATAAACTATGTCCTTGTTGTTTAAAGACAAATTTTAACAAACAGGTAGATCGGACGGATAATGCTTGGCCTATTAGACTCTAGAGTTTTGTTGCTAACATAATTTTGTTAAATGGAAAATTGATAGGTGTCTGGCAACTGATCTATATTACCCCTATCTCTTATCTTAGGTTATTCAAATTGGTCGTAGGGGTTAACCCTTATTAAGCTTCCAAGTTCTTGCTTGTCCATTTTCAACGGTCTTTGAATCCATGTGAGTTTTGAATGTATTTGCGAATAATTATACGGCCCGACGGTCTCTATACACGTCCATTTGTAAATATAATATCCCCGAAGAGGTAGGCAGAGGCACAACCAGGGCACCCACGACTAGCCGAAGACGCTAAGTCCCACAATGTGATAGGTGGCAAGCCTATCGCCAACCCCCGTGTTGGTCCGGGCTCCCCAGTGTTGGTCCGGGCTCCTTTGCAGAATAGACCGTCTGCCTTTCTTGCCAGGCAGCTCGTAAAAGGCGAGCATAGGCTTCCCGTCACTAACACCGTGACATCTGACTAGGTGGTAGAGTTTCGCAGCGACTCGCCCGGATTGGTACCACCGCCTTACCTATTCCTGCCGCCATAACGTCATGACGTGTTGCGGTTCGGAGGGTAAGGTAGCTTACTTCTGCTCGAGGCCAACATCCTGACATCAGGTTGGCAACGCACCATTACCATCTTTGGTGTCTCTAGGCGGCGTTAATTTCTTACCATCAGGAAATCCGTCTGCTTGTTTGCCTTCCTATAATATAAAAAAAAGTAAAAAAAACCGGACACATATCCAATAACGAGCAACATTTTTTTTGTTAGAAAATTGGAAAAAACCAAATTTCTTTTTGTTTTCCGTTTGTATACCTCTAATATTATATTTAAAGACCTGACCACATTTTATAATAAACTACACACATACATTTGTGGTAGGCAGAGATTATCGTGTGCCAGACCTCACGAACCTGACAAACCTTTCCAGTTTCCTTCACATTCATTACCCTTTTCATATAAACACGCTGGTTTTGGAGACTCTTGACACCATCCTCGGATAGTATCCGATGATCTGATCGTGAAATGTCAGCTTTATATTAAAAGACCAGTCCTGGAACACACTACATACGAGATATTTAAAAATAAATTTCATATCGTCGCATCACGCTTTAACGAATGGACCAACTTTGCTAATTACTGTTTTGTTGTATTGGTTATTGTCAGGAGAAGAGTCACATAAAGAGAAAAACTGGGAAAACTGAAGGGGAAGTGGGAAAATCACACTTGAATTTTGTCCATAGAAACTGTCAGTAGCTACTAGCTGTTACTGTTTATTTTGTAACAAAATAACAATTAGGTTAATTTAGAAAGTAAGTGATACACAAAGGCGGCCTTATTGTCAAAACAGCGATCTCTTCCAGGCAATCTCATGTTATGGAGATATAATGAAAGAAATGTTACAAGGCAGTGGTCTTAGTACATGAGAAATAAATGTAGTGCATACATTTTAAATTGAAATAAAAATATTAAGACAATTAAAAAAATACCAAAAAGTGAAGTTTATCCATATTTCGAAAGCAAATTTCTAGAGAATTCCCTAAATAAGTGAAATATAATTATGATATTTGTTACAGGAACGTATTCCCAGAAAACATTGCGCAAGCGACGATCGCGTCTTACCGGACGAAATTAATCTATGACCCGAACGATTCCAGAGCAGTCAAAGGTAAATCATTTGATTGTACTTATTGATGATTCCTGACGGGGGCAAGCATTTCTGAGATGAACATCTGAATCTCAGTATTCCTGGGTCTGTTTGTATTTATTAGACTTATTCTAGTATCAGTATTCCAGTAGTATACGTATTTGTATGTATCGTCTGGCACACTTGCATATGATTTACTTACTTTGTGTAAATTGTCCAAGGATATTTATTTATTAGGTATTAAAAATTTTGGAAAACAGATAAGTGTTTTACATATTCCACTAGATGCGCCATATTCAGTATTTTTTACAGCGGTGTTTGAGACTGACAACTTCCATTTGAAAAAGACAAATTCCGTCAGGCTAGGATGCACAAGTAAAGAAACTAGGAAAACTTCACTAATTAATATGATCAAGTGTCTAAATTTTAATTTTAAATTCTTCGTCAATTACAATTAAGTGGAAATAGTGAAATATAAATAGAAAAGAAATCCGAAATTGGTGATTGATAAAGAAACTAATAATTTAAACTATTGGGGTTAGTAAAATCTCTCTCTCAAACCTAATAAATTGAAGAACTGTTTAATTACTTAATTTGATTTTCTATTATATACGTCATACGAGATACGTTGTCATATTTTCTTAACTATGAATATTGAATTCTTACAATATTTTCTAATGTATTGCTTAAATTTCCTGAAAGGCCACTGGCGGTAAAGTTTAAAGCCCGGTGAAGTTGTGAAAATCGTGAGGTTAGAAACATCTTATTCATTCCAAAAAATGGTGGTAAAGTGCTGTGCAGCAGCTCGCCCTGATCAAGTGCCACTGACTTACCTATCATTAACTATTACTGTCAACGGTATCATGTTCCGGTCCGGAAGGCTACCCTAAGCCGGTAGACTTGCACAATAAGCCTAACAATTAGATTCCCGGCCTCAGAATAGTGAGGCACCAATAATACGGTGTCTATACGCGATGGTTTCCTTTTATCATTATACTCGTAAGAGTTTCCGTAGGCTTGTTTGCTGTCTGATACTATAAACAAAATTGTTTTTTGTATCGTTTACTGATTCAATTCTTTCAACAATTACTGTAACTTTTTAGGATCACGACGATTGGTTTATTAACAATATTATTTTAAATTTATATAATATTATCATTCATCGTTTTAAAATTATTTAACATCTTCACTGTTTATTACATTTCATAGTCAGGTAACTGGTAGAAAATGTTATAAGGCATTCAGTCATTTTTTGCACAATTTTAAAAGTATCTTCACGCCCATATCCCCGAAGGCGCAACCAGGGCACCCACGACTAGCTGAAGATACTAGGTCCCACAATGTGAAAGGTGGCAAGCCTATCGCCAACCGAGCACATATCCGGGCATAACCGGGCAAAAAAATATAAATTGTGCATACTAGACCTGCTAAACAAAATAATTAATGAAAATGTGTGTTCCAATTTCAGGACATTTGGAGACCTACAAGATTGAAGGAGAATACCAAAGTGGCAGTAATGTATTGGGACTGGTGTGCTTTAGCATCGTGCTGGGTATCACCTTGGGAAAGATGGGAGATAAGAGTCGGCCCTTGCAGAACTTCTTCCACTCTCTCTCAGAAGCCATGATGATTATTACTGGATGGGTTATTTGGTAAATTATTTAAATTGATTTTTTAATGTTAAAAGGTACACGTCGCCTATAGATAACAAATGTGGTATTGGTGAGTTACCGATCTAGGGCTAGGATGTTAAGTCTTTTCCGTAGAAATTTTACGGACTACCCTACGTTTTGATTATGAACCCAGAACACGAAAGTGTCGAGCACTGTCGTGTGTCTGACGGCAGGAACGCGCCAATGATACCAAATCAGATGCGTCTTCGCAAAACCGTCACTAATCACAGAGTACAGTAATCATTTTTTCAATTTATGATAAATCACACTGATGCCCGGTTTTGGCGAGCTGCTTACTAGCTGGTCTATTTGTCTTTACTCATAGTAAAACGGTAAAAGAGTGAATTATGTACGCAGAATATATTAAAAAAACAAGTGACTAAAAAGGGGTAGCAGAACACATTTTCAGATTTCTTGTCTGTCTGACTATCTGTATCATAAACGCCATTTTCACCGAGCCTACTGAAACAATCGTAACGAAATATTTCTGGTACGTATCCTACGTTCCGAGCAAAATTATAGGCAGTTTTTACCCATTCACTATAGAGGTTCCGGTGAGAGAGGACCTAAAAGACAAAACGCAAATTGCGCTACAATTCATTACATGTAATTTCATTTTTTTAATTTGTAGTATATATGCTTTCAGATTGTCCCGTATTTTTTCACATTTCTTATTAATCCGCTAAATTATATGCGGATGCGTGAAATGATTCAACTCGTTCACGTATGATTAGGGATGAAACGATAGGGGTATCGATACTTTACTCGATACTGATATCGGTCGCCAAGTATCGATACTTACTCAGTATCGATCACAAAGTATCGATACTTACTAGTATCGTTTCGTTTTTAGAAAATTTTAATTAAAAACCGTAACAAGTATTGGTATTCTTTATTGAAAGTACTAATAATATTCTAACATAAAATAATAATTTTTAAGTTACTCCCGACCATGATTGTCGCGGGTAAGCGCTAGTACAACATGTCACCTTCAAAATATTTTAAGAAAAAAGTCCGTTTTCGTGGTGCTACTCAAAAAAATTAATATATTTTGTAAATGTGTTCCGGTTAAACATTTTTCGGGTATCGACAAACAAGCTTGCTAACTGCCAAGGCTGCTAACTACACAAAGTTAAGCCTAGGATACGTTTAGAAGCTTCAATTTACGATAAAAGCTTTTTTTCAATGTTAAAAAATAGACATCCTTTATTTTAATTTCCGTAAACCATAAAATTTACTCATATGAATTCTTTTAATCAATATCTACTCGATACTTCATTTCAAAGCATCGATACTAAAATGTACTTGGTATCGGAGAAAAGTATCGAGTACCTACTTGGATTTACTCGTATCGTTTCATCCCTACATAAGATCCGACGAGTGCGTACTACTATAGTTATTTTTGGCGATGACAACGGGAAAAGAAGATTTTTAGTTTAAACTTCTGAATACTAGCATGTAATGTCGCTGGCAGAGAAAGACAAATTTTCAGATTAATAATTATTACAATTCAAAATTGGTCTAAATTGTATTGGTTACAATAAAGTGAAGTTGGAATTATTTACGAAACCCGGACAACTTAAGATGAATTTTACATTCAAATGTTTCTCTTTATTGAGGATTTAAAGAAGATTTAAATCTGTAAATTCTAAACCACAAAACTTGCAAAAAAAACGTGGAGTAATCTGTAAAGTACACGTTTCAAAACATATAATAATATTGATACGTGAAGCAAAAACTTTGGACCCCTTTTTACGAAAATTGCGCGGACGGGGTAGTATGTTTTAAGGCACACTTGTAAGTTATAGTTTCTGTGTAGGAAAAGTGTAGAACGCTAACATTTAAAAAAAAATATTGCTTATAAAGTGCATTAAATCAAAAGATAAGAATATATGCGTACTACCATGCATTTGACACTCAAACAAATATATTGATGATAACGATAAAAGATTACAGATTGCGCACAAACTTAAAAAGTTTGGAAACTAAGTACCTAGTAGTCTTGATAAATGATAAATGAATGAAGAGTTTTTGTCAAAAAGATATTAAAATTTGGTTTGTTCGAAATTCGAACTTTGGGCGACCACTAGTAAAGAATAAAACTCAGTACGCGTTTATAAATTACAGCCCAATTTACTTTTTGACTTTTACCATTTATTAAACCCATTTTATTAAATAGTATATAAAAAATACAACTGCAGTGACGACGGGGAGGTCGCTAATGTTGCCTAATTTATGCATACGACCTGATATTGTATTGTAAACCCTCAAGTGTAATGATTTTTTCTTCATGTATTTAGTCGACTTGTTGTCATTTTTTCAGGCTTTCTCCTCTCGGTGTTTTCTTCTTGGTCACAGCTAAGATTATGGAGATAGAATCATTCGCGGAACTAGTTGGCCGATTGGGACTTTATTTCATGACTGTACTGCTCGGTCTTTTTCTACATGGCTTCGGAACTTTGAGTATTCTTTTCATTTTGGCGACGAAGAAACTGCCATGCCGATATATTGCTAAGATGGGTCAAGTTATGGCGACTGCTTTTGGAACTGCCTCTAGGTATGTAGTCTTTAAGAAAGTCTATTTTTTATTATAAGCTTTCATTTAATTTGTCTTTTTTGTTAGTTTTTAGTGAGGTGCGTGTTATGGATTTTTGAACTTGACATTAACTGATTGAAGTAAATTAAGAAAATATGTATCTTTAAATCTAATAACAATAACTTAACAAGTAGGTATCGTTATCAATTCAAAATGGCCGCCGCAATAATATGGCGGATAAAATATAATTGATGTGATCGTCATCATAGACAAAATTTATGTTAGACTGGTTTGGATAATTAGCTCTCTTTCTTAAAAGAATTATTAAATCACAACGTGGGTGGCACTTAAATATTATAGTTGAAATAGTGAGAGTCGGTTTTTGCAGTTTTACTACGCTTAATTATTTGAAAAGATAGGTAAGTAGCTAATAATTTCGAGATGGTTCTATAATTATAAATTTTATTAACATCCCACAAGTATTTTTGAGTTATACTTAATATTGAATAAATTTTCTTGTACCTTGACGACTTCATAATCGATGGTCGACGTTTACTTGGTGACTTCGTCGTTAAAGCGCACTATCCGACTAATTAGCAAAAAAAAAACGACAAATCAAATCGTGATAAAATTTAGTGACCAAATGGAATGAGTATCCTTTCAAAAAAAACCGTTTAAATTTTTTCGTTACTGGCCGAGTAATAGCGTAATAAAGATAAAAAAATATACAGGTTTTTAATATAGTACAAATTAATAACCTTCTCCTTTTTAGAATCAGTGAAATATAATGAAAAAAGATTCAAAATCAAGATGGCCGTCATCATATTTTTGTACAACTTACCCGTATGAATTGAATGTAATGATACCCACAATTAAGAGGAAAACTAATCTGATAGCGCTAAAGGTGTTCTGTCTCTTTCTATTACTAGGATTGAAAGATAACAGCGATAACTTAAAATAAGTTTAGCTAGTGCGCAACAGAATTACCTAGTTGTCCACAAACCATGTTGCCTTAGTACTTTTACTTATTATATGCGTATTTTCCAGTTCTGCGACAATGCCAATAACGATCGGGTGCTGCGACGACATGGGCCTGGACCCGCGCATCACGCGGTTCGTGATCCCCATCGGAGCCACTATCAACATGGACGGCACGGCACTCTACGAGGCGGTCGCCGCCATATTCATCGCGCAGCTCAGGAAAGTTGAAATGTCCTTCGGAAAAATTGTTGCTGTCAGGTATGTGTGTATTATTAACATATAAACTACGAGCCCACAGCTATACCTGTTTAGTCATTCAGCTCTTCCGGGGAAACTTGAAACAAAAATTGAACAAAAATTATGTGGAAAGGAGAGAGTATACTGGGAGTCGTGTGAATAGAGCACTGCGTAAGCTATTTCAAAGCAAAGTTTTGGGTTATTCTGTGTTTATTCCAACGTTCTAGTATGGTAAGTAGGATAAATGTGGTCGGAAGCGCTCTCTGTACGGAAAATATGTGGTGTAACACTCGCTGACCGCATTTGTAATGGTGAGATCCGGGAAAGAGTGGAATCGATAGAGAATTGGTGTTTAATTAGGAAAGGCTTGCTTCATTTGTTCGGTCATTGGACGCTAAGATATCGTTCTAAGATCAAATTGATCGCGTTTCATCAAACCTGGTGTCAAGAGAACTTCGAAACCGGCGTGTTTTTTTATGAAAATAGTAAGGAATGTGGAACAAATCAGGCAGATCTGTAAGGATAGCACTTTTTGACATTGGCACTCGATACTCTCTGCTAAGAGCGTAAGTAACTTGGCATGAAGATATGATAGTATGTGTACTAAAATTATACCGTATCATCGCTCTTTTGAGATGTAAAAGTACCTTAGTTAGTAAAACAAACACAAGTTCACATTTAGTATAGATGAGTGCTTATTTAAGTATCTTCACGCCTGTACACTGAATTTTAAGCGGAGGCACAACAGGGCACCCAGGACTCCCGGGAAACGTTATTTTTAACGCTTACCGCATTCGTAACAGTGAGATCCGACAATGAGTGAGATTGAAACAAAGTGTTATAATGAGAAAAGGCAACTTCCGCTGCTTCGGTCATGTGAAAAGAATGACAGATGAAAGGTTGACAAAGCAGATATACAATACGAGTGTGGATGGATGTACGTACCCGGGGAGACCAAGGCTGATATTTCACGATCTAATCGCTCGGGTGTTATTTGAAGGTGGTCTCAAGAGTCTTCGAAACCAACGTGTTTGTATGAATAGGGTAATTGATGTGGAGGAAGCCAGGCGGGTCTGCCAAAATCGTGAGATTTGACCTTTGTCCACCCCGTAAGGAACTTCTCTTCTTTCTTTCTTTCTTTAGCCTTCAAGTTAGTATTTTGCCATTAGTCAAGTAGAAATTTGCATCAAATAGACATTACACAAAACAAATAGAATTATTAGTCATCAGTCATAAGTCATCAGTAAGTCATGTCAGGCTCTTGGGTAAAGCGGTGGTCTCAATATGTGTATTGAGACCACCTTGGAGCTTGTGAGCTCCTCAATGAGATTTGGCGGCAACGAGGAAGTACACGTTACGCTAATTTCTTCATGATTATTTCATTTGTGCACTTTCACTGAATAAAATTGTACAAAATGCCACCAAAATTGACAAATTTCACTCAAAATCACCACGAAATTCAATAATTAAGAAAAAACTTCGACTGTCTTTTCTATCAATGGCGCCAAAAAACCGTAAGGGACTTGGTGAGTAGATAAGTAAATTGAAAAAAAAACATTTTATTTTGGTTACCAGACGAGTGGACCGAATTCAAAATCTCATGAAGTCAAGTCTAATGTTGCTGGACCACAGACGCCTAGTTAATCTATTAGGTACTTAAGTAGACAGGTTATCAAAATTGACCATAAACATTTCAGTGTAACAGCCACCGCGGCGAGTATAGGCGCAGCTGGGATCCCGCAGGCTGGCCTCGTCACCATGGTCATGGTTTTGGATACTGTCAACTTGCCCGCTGAAGATGTTTCTATCATTCTTGCTGTTGATTGGTTACTGTGAGTGTTTCATGTTACACGATAGCGATAAATAGGAACTTTTATGGTACTAGTGGTGGTAATAGGAGAGATCTTTGGCGACGTGTGTAAGTCTACAAGCTACCATTCTGCACGGAGCACGATAATGGCAAGCACACACACAAGAGGGCTAAGTAAGGCGCTAGTACATACCTACCTTGTCAAATATAGGCTGAGCTTAGCCGGTGTATAGGCGCCTCACCTAAGCTACATCTCATATGACTCTAAAAGTCACGGTGCTAGTCATAGATAAAGCGATATTCGTCTGCTACAAGCTGCTATATAGGAAAGTAGTCGTCCTATTCCGAGGCCGATGGAAGACTTATGTTTCTTTGCCATCCATTTTCATAGTTTGGTGGGCGAATAACGACTATCAGGACACTTACAGATTCGAAATGTCCATTTAATTGTCCGTCCGTATGTCACAGCTATTTTATGCCTAAGCCGCAGGGGATGCAGTTTGCAGCATTCCGTTACGAGCTGTATGATTTTTTTTACAAAAAATATAATAAGAAAGTGCACGAACGCTTTAGAGATTCAGCACTGGAATAGTAGAACCTCTAATTTTTAAAAACGATACCTACTTCCAGGGTATTTATAGATAGGTCTTCAAAAATGACATTTTGGTTTCTAAGACCTTTTTTTCTAACAGTCACTCGTTTGAAAGGTAGACACTTCTAAATGGGGAAAATGTGTGTCCCCTCCTTCAAACTTCTAAAACGAAAGAGAGAGAAAAGTAAGCTGTAAATCTCAATAAAATTTGTCTGCAATATTTGGTTGAACGAGATGTAGTCAGCAGTGTTTGAGTTAAAGCACAATTTCAAAAACCGCGAATACAATTCTGTCATTTATACAAATACCATAAAAGTTATTTTTTCTGTACAAAGTTACAGTGGCTTTAGTAAGTACCTAAATTTACTGTCAATTTTCTATATGCCCCTAATTTTTTTCTTTATGGCTTGCATATAGCCCCTAATTTATACATGCAACGAAACCCTTACGTTAATTTTAATGGAATTTGCACCCAGAAATGAAATTAAACTCTTTCATTCACAACATGGGAAAAGTTATTAAAATTTCTTGATTTTTAAACTGTTATTTTTTTAGTGATCGATTCCGTACAACTATCAACGTGGTTTGTGATGCTCTCGGAGCCATCATTGTGACTTCTCTCTCACAAGGCGATATAGAAAAAACACGCGCACTACAGAGCGACCGAGAAACGGCCGCCGCCAACGAACTCACTGAACTAGAGAAGGGCGACCATTGAACGCGAAACTAGTAACGTTATTTGTAACGTTATAACTGTTCTGTGTTCATGATAACGTTAATGTTATTCCGTGTCAGGACAATAAGTAACGAAACGCGTGTATCCGTTTAAGTTGTGAATAATTTAAGGTGTGTTTTATGAAATGATTCCAAACATGTTACTTTAAATCTATATTATTTATTGACTTTAAAATTAAGAATAAAAAGTATTACCGTAATCTTTTTAATTGTTTTGTTATCATAAAATATAACTTGTTTTTTGTTCCATATGAATAAAATGTTTGAAGTCAAGACAAATTATGTGAGATTTTATGTGTTTAATAAAACAAATGAGTGATTTGGAGATTATATTAAAAAAAATTAAGAAAGACACAAATAAGTTACACATAAATAGTTATCACATTTTCTAATATTTTTTCAATTATATATTTTTTTATCTCCATCTAACACATTTTAATCAGGAGAAGTATTTGTATAGAGAAATAAGACGAATGAAAATGGGTATAACCAAGTGAAATAGTATTTTAAAAAAAATGTGATTATAATTTATTACATATGTATGTTACGAGTCTCTTTGATATAATCAAGATACATAACATGAGTTAATGTATTTACCTTGACGTTGACCTTTCGCAAATTATATGTATAGATGTGTACATTGACGTAGAAATAGGTATGTAAGTGGTTTTTCGAAAGCGTATACGAAAAATAGTAACAAAATTTCTCTAAATCTGTTGTATAGACAGTACTTAAAGTCGGTTTCATAACATTTTTGTTATATATTTCGAAACAATATATTACATATTCTACAGATTAATGAATGCGCTAATAATCTATAGAGTTTTTACTATCTATAGAGTTTGTAGAGTTTTTACATAGTTATATATCAATTTATATATGTATTTAGTGTAATAAGTACTAAATAATGTGTACGTAATTTTAATATATATGCAAGTGCAAAAAAAAATATGCTGCTGTTTCTAATGGGACTATGTAATTTTATCATAGATAATGTTTGATTATATTACTACTTTTTGTAGGCATATTATAAATAAACATTTGTGTGATGTTTACTTTTAACTTATTCATGATAAACTAGCAGTTCGATTTTAATGAATTACCACAACGTGAGTGTAACAAACATCAATCGACGTAGAAATAGTGACATTTGGCACTCAATACTTTCTGGCATGGGACTTGGCGTTAAAACATGTGTGTTTGTATGTTAAATATAGACGATTAAAAAGAAATCAGTAGCTAGTTTCAAAGGAAACATTTATTTAAATGAACTGAATTTTTATATTTTATGGGAGAATATGAGTAGTACCGTTTATGTTTAAAATGTGATATGTAACGGTTTGAGATGTAAATGAAACAAAAATATACGTAAAGTTTTGATTTGATTTATAATATAAAATATTGATTTTTTTATAGCCGCTGACATTACATGACACAGTATTGTTTTTCTCAAGACACTTAGCTTTAATTCGAAATGTTACCAAAATTTGATATTATGAAGGTTCATTTGTACGTTTCGTCGTAGGAATCAAAACTGAATTTAAATCTGAAAACCGAATATACTATGGATTTCTTTTTGGTGATGGTAGTAACGATTTACTACTATATAATATTATTAATAACGTTACGCTTAGGCGTAAGTAAAACTTATGCACTTATATATACAGTACTGTTATAGTAAAATGGAGGTAAAATGTGCCATAATCTATAATTTATAAGTTTTATTTTAAGTCATACAGTCACTGCATTCCAGCTGTTATTATTAAGATCAACTTTAAAAACAAATATGAGTACATGTACTAGCGGCACATTGTGATGGCCAGTTTGACAGATTACAATAGTGATGTGAATGTCAAGTTATTTTTGAAAAAATATAATCATGCGAGTCGAATTTATATGTTTTTGTTTTTATACCTAGATAACTAACTACAAGCAGTTGCTTAAAAAAATGTGATTAAACAAAAATGTATATGTGCGTGCCGCTAGTATAGTCGTATACTATAGAAACTAACTACTAACTTAAAATCGTTTCAAACGATTAAAATTTAAATCTTGTTGTCTTTTGTTTAAATAAAAAAAACTGTTAATCAAATTTGTTATAAGTAAGACTTACAATGTCTCTAAAAATGCAATTCTAACAGCTAGATTGAATTTTACTTTACTCTGTTTTTTTATAAATTGTTTCCTGTTGTATTTTGTTATATTATTACATTTATTATCAAAGTCACGTAAGTCTGTTATATAATACTCGCTAACTAAAGCAATTGACGCTATTATAAGAAATACTGGAGATTATCTAAAATAATTAAAAAAGAGATGTATTTAAGAAAAAAACAATTGTTTTTTAAAGATATCATTTCATAAATAAATGTTATATTATTTATTGGTAAGAAATCACATTCGGCAATGATAGTGTATGTGATTATCTCCTCGACACTTACACTTTTTAGGATAAGCTAATGATGTTCCCTAAAAATTTGTTGTTTAAATGTATTGAAAAAATATTATTACTAGAGAAATAATAAATAGAAAATTGTTATTGTCAACTTTGCAGCGTCAAATTATAACTTTTATTAAAAAATACAACTGTTTCTTGCTTTAAGACCTTTTCCTGTAATCGGATTTCTTAAAAAAACGTAAGCTTTTGGTGTCTAGGTAAGCAGTAAACACGCTGACCAACTCACTGTTACCCACGACGAATAGGTAGTAATTCAGTTAGATAATGCATTCGTCATGTTTTAATTTCATTTCCAAACATTAATATCGATAGATTATGTTCCATAGTTACATTACTATGTTATCAATTAACTCTATTAAAAAAACTCATATCATAAGAACAGTGTTTAATGTACAAATATCTGGGTACAATATAAGTAGATATGTGTTGAATGTAAGGATGTATTATAATATGTGTTCGTTATGATAATAAATACTTGCAAAATATATATTTTTTTTATTTAAAAAAGATATTAGTGTTGAGGCAAACTAACATTTTAATTTTGTGATTATCACTATGTTGTATATAACAAAGTCGCGTTCAGCTGTTTGTCTCTATGTATGATCAGATTTTTTTATACAAGAGTAGGAAAAAGAGCATGTGGGACACCTGATCGAAAAGTGATTACCCCTGCCCACGGACATCTGCAACACCAGGTATAACAGATGCGTTGCCGACCTTTAAGGAATGAGTACACTCTTTTCTTAAACATTCCTAAGTCATAATCGTTTGGGAATACTGCCCTCGGTAACTGATTCCACAAAGGTGTTGTGCGAGGTAAGAAATGTCTTCGGAATCGCACAGTTGTAGATCGTCACGAATCAAAATGATGGGCTTGATACTTTAAACTCTGACGCGATGTTCGAAGGAGAAAATCAGCGGCTGAAATTAAACCAAACTACTCCTCAAAGCATTCCCCATGATATAAACTTAAAACTACTAAACGGAATTTGATGTTTTTTTAATAAATTAGTTATTTAAGACGACAGATACTATGCATAATATAATGATGAATAATTTATATGATAAACACATTGTTTATGGGCACAACAATAGTGTATTATCAAACTAAAGCTGATATGTTAAATTTCATGGTTCGGTTTCACTAAATACCTTAGTAGTATCTATATCAAAGGAAGATAAAAGAGGCCAAAAGAACAAACAAGGTGGTCTGTTGGTCTATATTTTTCAAAATAGCACAAAAAAATACGGGAAATTCATGTTATAAATGAAATTTCCAAGATTAGTTTGGTCTGTTCGTTATGTTAATTCTCAGCTGTTTTTTCTCCTTAGCGCCAGTAATCGTCATGTTTTGTATTGCGGATTGGAGGTTAGGGTAATTGGGAGCCTTACTGACTCCAAAGACTTAAGATATATGAGACTCGACAATGCCAGAGTTCATTTATTGACAGTTGCCACTAAAATAAGAAAGAAAGAAAGAGGTGAGATGTTCGTGCCAGGTCAATGATGTGTCTATAGATGGTGTGTAATTCTTACATACACAAAATATTTTCCCCGTTTTGGTCCCAGTGCCTTTGTAGAATAGATCATCTGCTTTCCTGCCAGGCAGCTCGTAAAAGATGAACATAGGCTTAACGTCACAAGCACCGTGACATCTACTAGGTGGTAGAGTTTTCGCAGCGGCTCGCCCGGATTGGTACCACCGCCTTACCTATTCTTGCCGCTATAACGTCAGTACTTGCGTTAACGTGTTCTGGTTAGGAGGATGAGGTAGATTTACTAAGGTAAATTTACTTTTGCTTGAGGTCTAACATCCCGGCCTCAGGTTGGCAACGCACCATTACCACCTTTGACTTTCTTACTACCAGGAAATCCATCTGCTTGTTTGCCTTCCAATAACAAAAAATATGCCTGATTGGTAATCAAAACTATAAGCCTGTTTATTAATACTATCACTATAAAACATACTTACTATAAAATTAATTTAAAAATTGTAATAAAACCCAAAGAAACCTACATGTGTCGAAACCGGACCGTCCGTTCAAAAGTAATTATACTACAGACATATTCACCAACACATACATACACACACATGCCACGCACATACACAAACAGAGAGAGGTATTTTAATAATAAAACTACATGATATTAAATTATAAAAACAACAGACTATTTTTTATTTCTTTTTTAAAGAATATTTATCACTATCCTTTTAATTGATACAAAATTTTCGTGATTAACCTAAGACTTTAGCACCTCACAGCCAACGTACACAATAGTTAGGTAATTAGGTAGATGTCGTTAAACCCAATAAGTAATATAAATTACATTGGTAAAGAATGCATAACATTATCAAAACAATAACGTGTCATAAATATGTGAAAGAACATAGGCTAATATAATATTTCAGGTATGCTATGATTGTTTCATTTAGGTACACATTTCCACACAAATTCAACTACAAAAAATATTTTAACGTTGATTCTTACAACGCCTGAGTATTTTTTTATTACAAACACTACTATATTTAACAATATATACATACCTATTTATAAAGTAAGCTTAACAAGGCAACAAGGAATGTTTTCAAGGAATAGCGGATCTAGGAACTAAATATATAAACTACTCTAAACTCACTACTCTGAACTAAATCGGATTCTACAATTATACAATGTTATATTATAACTGATAACATAACGATATTAACGAATCACTCCTACAAAAATTGTGATTCACTGATATTTTTTGTGATAAGATGTACAAAATTATGAAAGATATTTGATTGCATAAAATACAAATATAGTCTTAAAATGTAAAAAAAATTGAGATGCATGCTTTACTACTCTTTTCATTATTTAGTGTGGAACAAATACATTAAATAAAACCTTAAACCTATTCGTTGAAGACTCAAAACCAGATCAAAACTACAATTTTAAACAATTCTTTAACCAATTTCGTAGAGTACTTATATTAAAACTAAAGTTTTAAAAATAGAAAAGAGTGGAATTTTAAAAATAGAAGATCCACTACCATATGTGTTCCTGTCATCATAATGACTTTATTATATTCCACGCCGCAAGGTAGGATAGATACACTTGCACAACAGGAATAACATCCCGGCCACAGGACAGCGACTCACCTGTAACATCTATGGTGTCTATAGGCCATGGTTATCTCTTACCATCAGGATATGCTTGTTCGCTAACCTCTCATACAAAAAAGAGTAGAGCTGTAGTTGTGTAAAAAGAAGTTATTTATCTAATTCTCATCAATATCTGTAAATTTTAGAATTGAAACCATGCTATGAAAAATTTACTGCAACATCTGATGAGACGGAAAGATTTTTTAAGATTAGAAAGATCCTGTAATAGTTTATTGTAGATTATAAATATAACGATATCTATGTGTACTTGTGAACTTTTATAATATATACATTTATTTAGACTAGTTTGAATGGCACTTCAACAGATTTGTGAACTTTCGTTTAATGATATTTGATATTAATTAAATGAGTATTTATTTATATTGTAATATACTCGTATTTAATTATGGCACAAACTAAAAAAAATAGTTATACGCTGAAAACAACTACGTTTTTCGGCAGTCTTACTTACATTTATGCATAATTGTTCATTTTTATTGATTTTAACAACCAAATTTAAATGCTAATTATTTTAAAAGTAACAATAACTACATAAGTAATGCTATTTTTACAAATAACGCTAGTTTTCTCAAATCACTTTTTTTAAAGTGCGTCAGTTTTAATGATATTTCAAGGTTAAACAATTGCGTTAACGCAATTATTATTGTTCAAGTGTTTCTGAGATCCGTTATGTACGACATATGTCGCTTCTCTCGATGCACCATGGAGAGAACCTTTGGCTCTCGCTAGAGTGGCAGCTGATATCTCCATTGAATCACCGTGTGGAAACTTTGAACCTCGTCTGAGATCATTTCGGTAACGCGCATTCTGCAAAAAAGTAGATGTATTATTAAATAGTGATTTTAACTGTATTAGGTATTTTATAGAAAGTACATTATTTGGGCTTTATGTGATAGAGCAAAACTTCTTCATGAGTCCTAAAATGACGTCATTTCACAGCTATTTGATGTACACTTTACCCAGTGATCATTACTAAAAAGATACGTAATCGGCCCCTTGGCCAGCATGGCTTCTAAAAACAGTTACTGGATTGTTTTCTTTCCATTACTGTTAGAACAATATCTTACAATTCGTGTTTTAATTTTTTGATAAAAGATAGTTACTTTAATCGATTACTTCTTAATTAAATGTGAGGATATTTTTTTCAGTGTTCATGTTTGTCAACTGTTAGACGAAGTTTTAAGGATAGCTATTTATAACGAACATCACTAGAATGTTAGCCCCACACAAGGTGAATCGGAAATGTCAAAATGTACAATGCGAGTGTGGATGTATGTAGGTACCCGGGGAGACCAAGATTGATATTCTACGACCAAATCGCTCGCTCGTATAATCCAAGGTCGGTGTTATGAGTCTCCGAAACCAGTGTATTTGTATGAAAAGGGTAATGAATGTAGAGGTAGCCAGATAGATCTGCCAGGATCGTGAGATTTGGCACTCGATATTTTCTGTCTACCCTCGTAAGGGACTTGGCGTGAAGATATATATGTATGTATGATGTATGTTAATAAGATTAAATTATTTACATTTTAAATAGATTAAATTATTTACCTAGGTATTTTTTTTCAAATAACTTACTTCCTTAGTGGTCCTATTGCTACTAAGTGTTTTTGATGTATATGGAGGAAAATACTTAATTTTTGTGTACTTCGATGACTAGTAAGTCCAGTCTAGTAAGACTAGTAAATATTGAAACCAAAGTCGGGTCTTGCAGTTTTACTGGCGCGCATCGACCATGTATGGTCCATGACTGCGCGTTATTGAGACATAGTAAGTAATACGTATTTAATTAAGAAGACGACATAGTACAGAAATTAAAGTCGGTTGTATTTTTTTAAGTTTTACTCATTTGAATTATTGCTCGAAATAAAATAAAAAAAGGATAAAATGAAAAATTAAATGAAATGAAAATTGAAAAGAAATGAAAAAAAATGAAAATGGAATAAAAATAAAAATTGAAAGGAAATGAAAATGAAAAGAAAATGGAAATTGAAAGGAAATGAAATGTTAGTAATATAATATGTTCTCGTTTATGATCATAATGTACTTACGTGTCCTGATCTGAAAGTCCATCGATTTTTGTTAAACAAGCCGTACACTATAGGGTTGGCGCAGGAGTTTGTACAAGAAAATAACCACATCGCCTTCTGAAACGCTGGATCCACGCTCTTTGCTGAGTCTCTATCAACCCAGAACCTGTTTATAAATATCATTTGTTATATTATTTGAAAGACTGAGATTTTTTTCAGCAGGGTTTCTTTTGAATCTTGAAATCATGTAAATTGAAAATTGGAATAGGATATGTCATTTTAGATACTCTTGAACAAAGCACAAGCAGATCATCAACATTTATTTCGTTGATTTTTGTTGGGACCAAATGTTAACGATCTGCTAGTACCTACTATGTCATATGTATATATATGCACATACCTAAAATGACAAATCCGATTCCAGCTTCCAATTTCATGAAATCGAGATTCAAGAGTAACCTTACAGTTCACATTTTCATAGTACCTAAGTGATAAGAAAGAAAAAAGGTAAGATAAAGGTTGGCATTCGCTTTTGTGATCTAGAAGTTCGTTGTTGGACTTTACGAGGAGGTTCATAAGGTTAGATCCCCAAGTCTGACGACAGAAAGAAAATATGTATTATTATTATTTTTTTTACCAAAAACAACGTCGCGTCGCCCGGAACTGAATATGGGTCCGAGTGGCGATATGCTTACCACCTTTCCCATTACAACCCAACCTGCTCACTTCTTTTGGATACGGGGCTTAGAGATACTTTTTTAAAAGGTATCCTAAATATTTAGGTACTCGAGCTATCAGCTAGACAATGCTTGATATAAGTCCGGTGAGTAGTTTTTGGGTGAAAATTTAACACACAATTCTACAAAAATATTAATAGCTCTCGTTTTGTGTTCTGTATCGTGAAGCAATATTTCATGTATAGTACGCGTCGGCTTTACACTTTTTACCCGTTATACTTTTATTTTTAAATTGGCTAACTTAATCTAAATATAAACGAAATGATTAATTATGTAACAACAACTCTAGATAGATATCTTTAAAAAACATTCGGATTTCCGAAGCTTGACGAATATAGCCGAAGCGCATAATTTAAATAGTACTACTACATATACATAACTAGTTTTATTAGTATTCTATTTTATTTATAGATGATACGTACCATAAGCAATAGCAGTAATATGGTGACCAGCAGGTAAAGAATACTATGACTATGGTAATGGTCATCTTGAGGGTCCTGGCTCTCGCGCGGCCGAGGATACCAACTCCACTACGACGCATTTTGTCTATAAACAACAAGAAATAGGTTTTACAACAGCTGCCTACTCCCAGCAAAGTTTCCGGGACCTTAACTGCTATATTATTATTAACTCTTTATTGTACACAACTAATATTATAAAATATATTTAAAAGTAAAAAAAGAGAAGGTACAAAAGGCGAGCTTAAATAATATAATAAAAGACATTTCTTAACCCAACCCATAAAGGAATGTATTAAATGAAACTAACTTCCGCCCACGACTCCGTCCGCGCGGATGTTGGTCTTTGCGTGACAAAACTGAAAAATTAAGATATTTTTTTCTACGTATTTTTCCAGGATAAAAAGTATCCCAATTTATGCCCAGGATAATTGGGTATAATCATACCAAGTTTCATCGTAATCGAACTGTTAGTTTTCACGTGATGTCTGAACATACAGACATACAGACAGACAGACAGACAAACAATTTTTTAATCACATATTTGGGTTTGGTATCAATCCAGTGCTATTTATTTTTTCAATATTTTCAATGTACAGAATTGACCTTTGAACAGATTTATTATATTAAATGAAATAAGTAGACCTGGTGTACAAATAAATAAACTGCTAGACATATACTATTTAATAAGCTTACACACATAACATAAAAATAATAAATAAATAAACAAAACTAAACTCAACATAAACCTAAAGTCAATTAATATTAACGCATTGAGTCTGAATTAAAAGAAAGTATGAAAGTATGCAACTCGATTTCGCCGTCATTTGTGGTGGTGTAATTGCCTTCAAGTCAGTCTGAACTCGATGGCTTTACTAATAGACATCAAGGGTTACGACTTCCATCATCAGATCAGCTCAGTTATACCAGCATTCGTTAGTATTAGGTTTCACATATGCTCAAACGGTTCGCTGAAGACCTTAAACACCTGGACTGTTCCCCATAAGCTATAATTAAGAACCATTTCAATTACGAAAGCTTTTCGCTCC
>NJDD01000050.1:372173-389442 GCA_002245505.1 Calephelis nemesis
CACACACACACACACACACACACACACACACACACACACACACACACACACACGTTAACTAAACTAATAATAACAACCGTCGTTTTGCATTTTTTGTGGAATAAGACAGCAAAGAACGTGAACCTAAAACCGGTCTCTTGGTTTGTTAGATAGAAACTGTCCAATTGTTATACAAAATCAGACATTTTACAAGTACTTAAGTATATCATGTTTAGTCTCTTAATTGCGAATTAACAAAGAGTTTGTTAACCTTGTATTTACAGAACATTAAGCCTTTTACAAAGTCTGCAGTAATTAGTTTGACTTTGCATTATTTTACATACAATTTTCTATTTACGCTACAGCGTAAGTCGTTTGATAATCTTTGTTTACCAAGGTCAGAAGCAGGGGCGGCGTTAGAGTAGGGCGCGGTAAGGCCACCGCCCAGGGCGCTGAATACAAAGGAGCTTAAGTACGTTTAAAGACCTGTATTAAAGACAATGTTTTTGTAAATTAGTTAACGGTATTTCAGCTAGGGACTCGGAATAAACCCGGACCTCGGACCTAAAAACGTTAAAAAAGGGTAACGTAAAAATAATCATAAGTAAACTAAAAACATAAACGTTAGCGTTCTCGTCTGTTTGCCGCTTGGTCATTGATCTTTTGTGGATTATTAAAAGGGCTATAATTTGTTTATTATGCGTCTGACTTTTTTTTGCTATTTCAATTATTAATTTAGAAAATCCAGCCTTAATTTCGTGCATAATTTGAAAATGCTTTATTGAATATATTATGCTGGCATAAATATGTTTTTTATTTAGCTACCAATACAATGCTGGCTTCTAAAAGGTTAAAAATCCCTTGTGAAAAGTTCCTGAAAATACATTTTCAGGGCAGCTGTTCTTAAGTTTCTCTGTTCGTAGGTATGTAAATTTGCAAATCCGTGCCTGTGGAAAACTTTTTCCTTACCATTTTCTGTGTTTGCTCTCCTTATAATTTCCAGCAAAGCTGCGGAGGAGCAGTACAGCGTGGAAACGAGTGGGGCGATGTACATCAACACCATGTTCAGAAGGAAGTACGCCAGTTCATGTCTTTCTGTTGGCAGGGAACCATACGACACACACTGGTAGTAGCTGAAATTAGATAAAACTCAATTAATGAACAAATTATAAAATAATCGTATAATGATTGCCCTTATTCAACCTTGCCTATTTCTGCTATAATATGTTGCTTACCACTGTTGTGTTCCTGTTTTGATGGATACAATGGATGGAACAAGGATTAAGGAACTTGCTCATGTAGCATCGTGTTGGTAATGACGTCATAATTATCTTACCATCAGCATAGAATAATATTACTGTCGTTGCATATCCGTCAATAAGTCTTTCATTTTCATGAAAAACTTGAGAATTTTTTTTAAAAATGTTTTTGTTTGTGCTATTTTGACTATCACATCATTTGTCTCATAATAGGGTTTCTAGAATCTAGAAGGTTTTAAGCATTGGTTTGCAAGTATATAGAACACCTTTTAACTATAAATCGTGTAATTTTATTTGATCAATAAAAGAAATAAAACACTTTTAACAAATATTTTACTTAAGAAAACTAAAATATCTAAATAAAAAGCAGCTTCCAAATACGACTAACATTTATGACAATAAAGGTTTAATATTGAACATTGAAATATTTTTTTCATTTAGAAGATTAAATGCATTTTTGCTAATCAAATTAAATAAAAAGACAATAGTTGTCACGGTATATCTGGTTCAAAAATCAGTATTAAGATCATTTCTAAATCTTTTGTTATTTATGCAACGCTCGCAAGAAACTTCGTTGGCCTTTTTCTTGTCGAAAAATTTCCAAATGTATTAAATGTGAATTATGTAGAAAAGGTTATTAGATTTCAGAAAATCTAGCTGACAAAAATGCTTTGGATTAAATGCCCCTCGTACCGATCTCTCAACAAAAGAAATGTAATATTTAAAAGGAATGTGAAAAAAGACAAGCCCGCTGAGGTTCTTTCAAAGATCTTTTCAGGAAACGGCTACTTACCGATCTAGTGGGTTTTTGAATTATACAGTATATTTTCTAATTATACAGTTGCTTTGAAATCACCCTCTTATTCAAATAGGACAAAAATATCTTAAAATAGTTCCCAAAAAAATAATAGAAAAACTATTATTTTATTCTTGATAATATTGCATCAACATAATTGAAAGTGCATAATTTACGTCACTTTTATAAATCTTGAACTTAAGTCTTTAAATTTGTAGTATGGGGAGTTTTGACGCCATCAAGAGAAAGGACGGTCGTAGTATTTCTCGTAATTATTGAAAATTAAAAGGAAACCGAAGTAGTAACTATTCTTTTCTAAGAAACAGTTATTTGTTAAGCATAGAAAAATGTGTATGTACATGGAAATATATAGACAGGCATGCGACATCCATAAACAAGTTATGCAAACACAGTAACCTAATAATTCACATTCCACTTATCAAGACTACTCGATATTGAAATTCCTTGTTACATTGTTGAGTGTATTCGATAGAGTGGAATCTTTTCTCCAAACCTTCAAGCTTGCTTTGATTATAACCAACCCTTCCTATAGATTTCACCTATACTGTGACTCGGGTTCGAAATAAAACATTCTTTTCTGTGAAAAGGGTTTAAGTGCTCTTGGGATATTTACTGTTACGAACGAAAAGTTCATCCGTATCTATTTATAAAAAGGAATTTACATTTTTCTGAAATTGATAAGCTCTCTTATAAACAAAGTGCTTAAAAAACAATGGGTTGCACCCCGGATTGCCGGCAGAAGTGAAAACTTAAATGTTAACGTTGTGCATTTTGATATTTTGGTATGGTTAGGGAATAATTTTGGACGTACCTACTGCTTTAATAATTATCAGTATGAAAGTACCATCGTTTATGTGGTAGAATATTATCTAATATTCATTTATTGCGCTATCCTACACAAACATGACAAAACGAACATTCGCGCGAGTGCCCTGCGCCGTTTAAGCGAAACAGCAGGCGCAGGCACACATTTTCGCAGACACAGAAAGAGAGGGGAATACTTTCTCTCCTTCGCCGCGCCGGCTGTTTGCTCTCCATTCGTCTAACGAATTTTCGATCAGGTCACGTGTCCTGACGCGAGTTTAGAAGTTTTCATCAAAAATAAAGATATGAGTAGATATAGGAAATCAAAACAATTTGCACAAACAAATATGTGCAAACATCATCCAATAAGCTTATAACTTAACCAATACTTATGAGTTAATTGGTTCGTGCTTAGGTGAAACGTTTTGGAGATTACGCTAGAAAAGGTCTACTCATAGAGCAAGCTGGATAATCTGCAAACATTGATACATATCCTGGGACTAAGCAGTTGGAAAAATAAGTACGTAGAAAATGCTTCGAAATGCCTATCCGTTGTTAAAGATCTTTAGTCTCTGTTTGTTATTTGATAATATAACTGATTCATGACAGAATTGGTAACAAATCAATTAGGTAGATAGGTATATTTTAAGTTTTTTTAATAAAATTTATTCTGTAAAAAGAAATATGGCGGCTATTGTTTAGTGCCCTTATCGTTTTTTTATGATATTGGAAGGCAACCAAGCAGACGGATTTCCTGATGGTAAGAAACTCACGCCGATTAACCTCAGGTCAGGATTTTAGGCCGATAGGCCTTTTTATTCTTTAGTCAAATCTTCCTAGATTTGAATAAAGAATATTCCTAATAGTATTTGCATTGGCAATATTTTTTGCGATTTATAAATAGTGTCGTGCCATTATCGAAAAATGTTAGCAAAATTTATAAAAAAAATTTATAAGTTTCACTGGAAAATCGGAATATGTGTATTTAGAACGAAATAATACAAAATTAGTATGCTTACCTATGAAGGTTAATAAATGTCACTATTTGTATTTCCATAAACCAAATTTATAAACAAAAATACTTGTATTTTAAAAAAATCACTTACCCTTTGACGTCAGGATGTTCTTCCAAATGAAATATGAAGCTTTGAGGCAGGCTGGCCAGTCCTGCACACACCCATGCGACTGTCAGGGCACGACGAACACGAGCCTCCCATCCTACATTCAAGGGCTTCAAAATGGCATAGTACCTGTCATGATGATCAACGTTAACCAAATAGGTAAATAAATATCATAAAGTAAGCAAATTATATGCTTATGTCATGGGTCTTAGTCAATGATACTAACATATAAAAATTCTTATACAGCTAACAGAATTAATTTACTATACACTCAGACCCGGAAATGTAGATGTCATACAAATGTCTGCTCACGTCGGAAATAGAACCCGAGCCTCGCGATTGGTTGGTGGAGCTAGGCGAGTACATTAGGCCATCAACCAACAAGGCGGTCAAATGTAATGAGGCGATGGTATAAAATGCATACTGATATTATAAATGCAAAACAATGTCTGTCTGTCTGTCACTTTTTTTACAGGAAAACCGCTAGACCGATTTTGATGAAATTTTATACGCTTATAGCTAAAGATCCGAGTTTTAAATATTTTTTTGCAAAAATCAACCACCAAAGAACTGTAAAAGGGGTTGAGACTATACAAAGTCTTAAGCTGTCAAAGTCGTAACTATTCTAAACTATTTTTTATCAAAAAGCTTTGAAATAATAAAATACCTAAATCTTGGCGTAGGGATGTGATGAAACTATTTTTCGCTAGTAGAATAATTATTGAGATTATGAGATTATTCACAGCCCTTACCATGAGTTTACGGCTTGTCAAGTTTACTATAGTCCCTTCGCTTCGCATTTTCTAGTTTTTTAGTTGCCCGCCCTGGGGATCGAACCCTGGACCTCAAGAAGTCAAGTCGACTTCTTGAGGTCCAGGTAGACTACAAAGGCGAAACCTTAAAGAGCTTCTAAGATGTTCCTTTTCCACCTAATCTGAATCTGATTATGGAATTCCAGGGAAATACTCAATTTTTGTGCACTTAGATGACATACTTATTAATTAATTATTCGTGTTCATATATTTTTTGGGCTTAGTCGATAAATGCCTAGCGTTCTAAAAATGCGTAATTCGGAAAATGACCAATTCGTAAAGAGACTAATTCCTAAAAATAACTAATTCGCAAAAAGGCAAATTCTTAAAATGGCTAATTCGTAAAAAGACTAATTCTTAAAATGGCTAAGTCGCTGAAAGAAAAAATTTTAGAATTACCAGTTTTTTTTTTAAAACTGATCTACATTTTTACCCACATTTATAAATAAGTATGTCTATGATTCACAAAGACATATTTGTATGTATAATTACATCCGTCAAACGAATTCATAGCCGACGTGATGAACAAACTTGTATACATGTAAAAACAAAATTGTTGTTCGTAACTAGGTAATAAGATTGAAAATAAAATAAATGGAAGTTTTTAAGTCACTTATCAACAACCAATTTATTTAAAGGACTGTTTTGCTTAGGTCGAGTTTTGAAAGTTATTCTATAGAGAAAACTTTTCGCCTTTTCAGACAGTTTATTTGTAAGTAGATTACTTGTCAAATAGCAACGGCGTAATACAATTTTCCGTTGCTGACGTTGAAATTTAAAAAAATATAATAAAATATACAACTTCTGCTTTTGGCGCTATAAAAATTATAATTGGACTTCCCAACCTTGATGTACATTGGAATTAACAATAGGGCTATTTAATTAAGAACTTCCTGAGTGAAATTAGTTTATACGCCAGTTCAAGAGTTTATTTTTCAATTAGAAGGGTTGTTCAGTTATAAAGGCTATTCGAACATTTCATTGCTATAACCTTTTGTCTATTGTGAAATTGATTAATTGCCTTAAGATTTTCATAGCTTTTCTCTCATCTGTCTTGTCAGATCCTTTGTTTCTTTAAAGACATTCCAGACGGTTGCCAACACCTTCCATCTACTTATTATCAAATTTAAGTAAAAGCTACGGTCCAGACGGATGCAAACTAACGTTTACAACCAGTGTTTATAACCGTCTATATACATATACATATTTTTTTATCGTTGCTTAAAATATACGTTACTAGCCGAACCGACAAAATTCGTTTACTTAGCATTCGATACTCCCTGTCCATATTGCAGAGGGACGGGGCGTGAAGATATGTATGTATGTATGTATGTATAAGATGATCAGAACGTTCAAATGTTTCTCTACATCCCGGATTTCAAGTTATTTAGTTACTATATGTTTATTAAGTGTCTTTATGCCTGTAATTTCTAAACGACAAAATTATTGTCTTGCAGCCTGCTCAATTCCATTGATATCAGTAGATTCGGTCGGGATACAGACAGACAATAATTATAAAATAGCTACAAATCTATTCCATGAAGTTGTATAGTCGTCTGCACCTCGTTTTAATTTTTTTTTAATTACTTTCATATAATAATAATAATAATAACTTTACATATACAGAATATATATAATATACATAATTCACTCTTTAACTTGTTTAAAAGTAAATAGATTTGTACGTGATTTAATTCGGTCCAACAACGACTGCTCGTCATGACCATATTATTTAGAGGCGTTCTATACCAACTTCCAACAAAGGTAAACTTGGAAGAAACTTTGTTTCCAGCATCAGCCGTTAGCTTTTTTGCCATCCAATATCATAAAAAATACACAAGTCTTAATCGTAAGACCCAATTTTATAACAGACCACTCACATCTTGCATCTTGGGTGTAAAAAAACTTTGGAAAAAATTGCAAAAATGAAGCTAGAATGATAAGGCTTTCACGAAAATTAGGCGACTATCCCGTTGATACTGGTACAAGACAATGGCAAGTACCTCCTTAGAATAATAAAGTGTGGTCGTGGTACCAATCAGCGAAAGTAATTACTATACTGCCTGTACTAGTCCAGCAATCTCAATTAACATTTCATTCTACTAGACGGCGACGGTGTCGTCACATCCAAATGCCAATATCGTGTCCAATGTTTTATATTTATGAAGGCATTAACATTTATATTGAGATGTGAAATTTTGTCAATAAACATAGAAGAGCAGAAACGTCAAGTTTAAGGGCTGATACCTATTTAAATACGTAGACCCGACTACGCAAAAAGAAGAATACATTTGGTTACAAGGCTTGGAACCGATACCAAAAGTACAGGTTCGGTACCGGTACATAACGGTTCTTGCTTTTTGATACCTACTTGTATACTGCTTCTGCAGTCAATACCAGGAGTTTGAATACTTGTACCATTTCGATACTGATACCTAGCAAATACCTCTCTATCAATATCGGTAAATACCTGAATCTAATACAGGTATCCGTTAAAAAACAAGTGCGACTTTGGCAATTACCGTTTCTAGGTATTTTATTAGATATATCTGTATTAGTTAAACCAGTCAAGTAGAAATAGTAATATCTTCGATTAAAGAAACAATGTTAGTTATTGGTTGTTAGTTAGGTAATATAATCTGGTACCTGAAATATTGAACAAATTTCGGTATAAAACCCTTAAAGCAATAGTACCTAAATGTGGTACCGGTACTAAGAGTTTAGGTAACGTCTTCGGTACCGGTATAACTCCAAGGCCATTACTAACGAAACCAGAAATTACCAGTATTTAAATTTTCCCTGATTTTAATTCAATAATTGTCGCTTAGTAATACGTTTAAAGCCATTTAAATGAGAACGTCAATCTGTCTCTTTCAGGGCTAAACCACTAAACCGCTACGCCGATTTTGATGATCCTTTTATGCATGAACTTAAATATCCAATTTCAAATATAGGCTATGTTTGTGTTTTGTGTTTACTAGATTTGTCAACTTGTGTAGGTACTTAGTCATATTAGACTTGCACACCTGTCCTTAAAATTGTAACACTCTAGTAACCACCACATCAATATTTAATAAACGACGGTAGTATCGTGTAAAGAGAGTAGTCTGTCTTATAATATAAAAAACCGGTATTTAAGCACAATAATCATTTAAAATAAAAGACAAAGAGATAGCAATAAAATTACATTAAAACTGATCCACGCGTGTAGTCTATTGTATTATAATATAGTCTTCAACATACTTACATACATACTTTTTTATTCAACATACAAATTATTGTTACGTATTATACATGCAGACTAAACCTAATTTGAGATAATTAGTAAAACTGTAAGAAACCGACTTCGATTTTAATCAGTAAATCATTTTGATTATTTTCTATAAGATTCAATGTGATCCCATTGCTACGGAAGTATACTTCAAATGAAAAAAGAATTTTTGAAATCGGTTCAAAACCGACAGAGGAATTGACTGACCAAAATATTTAGGAGTCAAACATATAACCTTCTTTTTCTAAGTCTGTTCAAAAGACTGACACAAAGAGTATATGACTTACCTGTCTATTGCGATACAAATGAGCACGAAACTGGAGAGGTAGAGCCCGAAGGTTCTGGTGAACATCATGAAGCGACACATGATGTCTCCCGCCAGCCACTGCACTGTCCCCGCCCACGCTATCTCCAATGGCATCATCAGGAATGTAACCTAGAGCAACATACTACTACAGTTTTTTTAAATAGAAAAAACTGACTACAACTACGGTTATACTGGAAATAGAATATTTGTGAGGGTGTCTTAACTTTATGCTAGATATAACATATAAAAATTATTTCCACTTTTTGCAGTTACTTGTTTAGATATCTTAATGGAAATGGAGTATCCATCTCCCTAACTATCTCTACACAAAAAATATATATACCATATAAGTGTATCCGGCGCCCTTTTTATGTATTTCTACACATAAAGTACCATGACGTGAGTGTATCCAGCTCCCTTACTCACTCTACACATAAAATACCACGTTAGTGTTTCTATCTCCCTCATTATCTCTACACAAAAATATACCATATGAGTATAATATAGTGTAGTACCATATGAGTATACAAATAAAAATATCACGTGGGTACATCCAGCTCCCTAACTGACTCTACACAAAATACGTATCTTCACGCCCACATCCGCAAAGAAGTAGACAGAGGTACAATCAGGGCACCCGCGACTAACCGGACACACATCCAATCCTGGGAAACGTTGCCTTTGTAAATAAGAAAATTGAAAAAAATTAAAATTTTCGTTGCCTGAACCGAGGATCAAACCCGGGACCTCATGGAGTTAAGTCTTACACCGGACCGCTAGACCACAGAGGCGAGAAAAAAATGTCACTAAAATAAATATTCCATAAAATGGCTCCATAGCGAATTGACAGAACCAACAAACATACTTTCGCGTACATAACACCACAACTTTTTTTCACAAAATATTGCCCTCGGTATATGCCCCTGCCTTAGTTTATCTCTATCTCTTAAAGTCACGTAAAAATATTGGGGTATATTATATTATATTATATCACTACTATAAAAAATCATAACCCCTGACGATACCTACATGTAATGTAGTTTGTAACCATCTTGATCACGCCCGGTTTCAAGCAAAAGAATCCGCATTGAATTCGGTTTATTCGTTTCAAAGTTATAATGACACATACACACATACCAATATGCTATAAAATTTTAACACACCATTTTTTCCGTCGGGGGTTCAAAATAACTTATGCTATTTTCCAGCGTCCTAACTATCTAACCGAGGTTCCATAATATCGAGCGAGAAAGAAAAATATGGATAGTCCTTCGCACATCACAGTAAAGTTGTATGACCGGAAATTTCCTTTCGCATCAACTTGATGTTTTGCCTCTACAACTATTCGCTTCTTATGCACTTTCTTCATGATAGTTAATAGTATCTGCGTGTCGAAGGGGTAGGCATAGGCATAACCACCCACGACTAGCCGAAAACACTAAGTCCCACAATGTGATAGTTGGCAAGCCTGTCGCTTTCATGACAGATAAACTTTGTAACAGCCTCACTTACATAATTTTTTTTCAGAGCTGTTCCATTCCAGTTATTCCACTTTCTAATTATATTTTGCAACATTTGATAAAGTTTAATGGACGATTTCATACAACTTAGCCTTAGATAATTAAAAATGCTAGAATAATTTAACAGCAACACAGAATTTTGATTAGTTTTTTTAGTGGGAAAAACTTAAAAAAAGATTTTGCCATTTCAAAACAGTTTTGCTTAAGAAAAGAAATCGTCTAGTATATTATTTGTATAGTACTCGTATTATTTGACCACCTCGTTGGTCGAGTGGCTAGCGTACACGCCTAACATACATCGACCAACCGCGAGGCTCGAGTTCGATTCCCGACGGGGCAGGCATTTGTGTAATGAACATTTAAATGTCTGCATGTCCGGGTCTGGGTGTTTATTAAATTTATTCTGGTATATATTTAAGTATTTCTGTGTATTAGTATCGTTGACTAACTCCCATAACACAAGCATATAATTTGCTTACTTAGGGGTTAGATTCAATTTTTGTAGCTTGTCCTGAGATATTTATTTATTTATTTATTACTAGTTGTAGTAGTAGTTGTATGTATGTGTATAGAATAAGGCAAAAAGACAAGCCCGCTGAGTTTCTGGCCTGGGGCCCTAACATAAACGCTTAAAGCAGTATTGCTGAATATTCACCGAAGAAAGCAAATTAATGGCATACGTTTTAAGGTTATCTTTTTCTGAAGAAAACTAGTGCTATTGAAATAATATTGTTGGTGGTAATCCTCCTGGGGTCCTACCATCAACGCTTATAGCATAATTATTTCCATCTTGCTAAATGTTCGCTTTTATAAGCAACTTTATGACATACGTTATAAGGTTGTCTTTCACCGATGACAATTCGTATTATTGAAATAATACCGTTTTAAGAGCTTATGGTAACCCCCTTAACCTTCAGAGTGTGTTGCCGCGTTCAGATCCGGTGCTAGATTTTAGTATTATATAGACGCAGCACAAGTGCCTCATGTAATGTGTATGTGAAATAAAAGATTTTCTATTTCTATAAAATCTAAAATGATATTGATTGGAAATCAGAGTAGGATTTTTCCAATAAATGACAGATATCCTTTGAAGTTGAATATGAACTTAATTCGACAAGTGGCTTTAATTAAAATACCACTGCTTAAAAGACTAATTAATGCATAAGATGCTTAACTTCTAATATTCAATCATTTCTACCTTTGATCTCCTCCATATATTAAAGATTACAGAATAAACAGAAGTTTCAACTAAATACAAATATTAAGTGTAGGTAATTTTCTTGCACACTAAAGCGTAAGTAATTCAAATAGTGATTTTGCATGTTTTAATTTCTTATCGACTACAAAAAGGAGGAGATTATCATTTTTCTGTACACTTTTATTTGTATACTAGGAGCCCGTCCCAGCTTCGTACGGTGGACAAACTTTTATGTTATCATATATGTCAATTTTCTTCTTGAATCAATCTATAAAAAAACCGCATCAAAATCCGTTGCGTAGTTCTAAAAGAGGAAGCGACTTTTTTTTATACTATGTAGTGATTGACTTCGTTTTATTAGTTGACCTATTGTGTATAATATAAAACCTTTCTATTATACCTCTCCGTACAGGTTTCTTTCAAGAAAAAGTAAATACCGTTGCCCGGGAATGTATGTGCCCGGTTGGCGATAAGTTATCCACTTATCACATTGAGGTACTTAGTGTCTTCGGCCAGTCGTGGGTACTCTGTTTGTACCTCTGCCTACTTTTTTCAGAGATATGCGCGTGAAGATACTTTTCTAGTTTTGTTTTTTAGAAAAAGCAGCTTTGGTCGAGTTTTTTAACATTTAAACCTTTCAGAATGAAATTGGGTATGAAAAGTTTTATGCGGCCGTCAAAGGTTAAGTATAGAATACCTTATTATTTTTGATTCGGATTCAAGTTTTTGGCTTATCGTTGATTGTTATTTCGCCTCTGTGGTATAGCGATTCAGGTGTTGGACTTGACTGTACGAGGTCTCGGGTTCGAATCCCGGGTCGTGCAAAAAAAGAAAATTTTGTTTTTCCAATTTTCTAATAAAATAAAACGTTGCTCGGAATTGGATGTGTGCCCGGTTGGTGATAGATTTGCCACCTATCACGTTGTAGGACTTAGCGTCTTCGTCTAGTCGTTTGAATCCTGGTTATGCCTGTGCTTACCTATTCGGGGATAAGAGTTTAAAGATACTTTAAGAAACACGACGTTGCTCGGAATTGAGCTATTGCCCAGTTCACTATAGTTTTACCATTTATCACATTGTAATCACACAAATCCACACATAAAATTATCACACAAATACATTCAGAAAAACGCCCTAGTACCTTTTGTCTGCTTCTTTGGCGATACGGGCGTGAAGATACTTTCCTACTTTTGTTTTTTAGAAATAGCAGCTTTAGCCGAGTTTTTATAAATTTGAAACCTTTCAGAATTAAATTAGGTACTAAACTAAATTATCTATATATTAATACGTGATGCTAAAACTTTGGACCCTTTTTACGAAAATTGTGCGGACGCAGGAGCATAAAATTTGGCACACTTATACTTAGTTTATGTGTAGGAGAAGTGCTGCACGCAATTTTTTTTCAATAATAATGCTTATAAAGAACATTAAATCAATAAATAAAACATTACCCACACTACCATGCATTTGACACACACAAAAACTATATTGATGTTGACGATAAAAGATCGCAGATGGCACACTAACTATTCAGAAAACAAAGTAGTTGGTCTTGAGAAATGAAGATAGCATGCTTATGAACAAGATATTAAAATTTATTATAGTCAAATTTTCGACTAATGGGCGACCACTAGTTAGTATAAATGTTGAATAAGTATAATATACCTAATGATTTTTATTCGGACTCAAGATTTTGTTTATGTTTAGGCTAATCATTGATACAAATTGTTGTTGACATCGACGAAAATACTAGATTACGAAAGACGTGCATCATCAAAATTTCGGTTAAAGCTAATTGAATCGTAAAATCCAAAGAAACTACGATAATGAAAGAAAGAGAATTGGGGCACGTGCGTTAAATAAAAATCAGGATAGATTATCTCGTTAACTTCGTATTCTGTTAGAGGAAAAATACCTTTTGGATTTGGTGGATTACAATTTGGAAGTCTTTAATGTAAGAGCGGCTGCTACAGATTTGTATACCTACCTACGTCCATCTTAAAACACAACAATATCTTCTATCAAATAAGATTAGGGTCTTGGTTTGAAGATGGACGCATTTTTTATAACTGTTGAATTTCGTATATTTGTTGAGTACTTGTAGTCTAAGATCCGAAATTAAGTCGACCTACACCGAGCTGATAATAGGATGAAACTGGTTTTATATCAAATTTAGTATATCAGAAAATACATTAAAAATGGGTTGCCTAAAAAAATCCTGGATTTTTTTTTATTTTTTAAAATGATTTTTATTCATTAATTGGTGCAATATTAGGATTTTATCCCGACTTAAAGTAGGTATAAGACGAAGTTGCAAAAGTTGGGTTGGCTGTTATTTATCTGGATTGCCAGGTATAAACATATAATTGACGATACCTAGTTACTTTCACGGGATCGGATAATAGAAAAAAAATATATCAACATATGTGCAATTTTATTACAATTGTTGATATAATATAGAGTTGACTGAAAAAAAATTGGAAACATGAAACATTTTTTTATAAATAAAACATTACCCACACTAAACACAAACAAATATATTGATAAACACAAACAAACAAATATATTGATGATAACGATAAAATATCACAGATGGCGCACCATACAGTTTGGAAACAAAGTAGTTGATCTTGAGAAATAAGGATGGCGTTCTTATCAACAAGATATTAAAATGTATTATGGTCGAGTTTCGACCAATGGGCGACCACTAGTAATTATAAAAAGACTCTTACCATAAGGTCAGCTACAGCTAAATGCATAAGTAGCAAGTCTAGCCTGCTTGCCCGTCCTGCTAATCTTCTTTTCACCAACTGAGAGAGTACTGTCAAGTTCCCAGTCGCTGACAAAACCATCAAGACACTATACACTATGATTGACACCATGTGTCCACGGTTAAACTGCATATCAAGGGGTAACTCATCTATACTGTAGTTAAAATGAGTCCAGTTCTTCTGGGACGCCCCTCCGGGCCCAGACACCTTTTCGTCTATATCCATTTTGGTTCAACACATACCACACTCTATTGATTCATTCTCTGTGATGTTTAAACATAAACCATTTTTAACTGAACTGTACATCTTGTGGTTATTTAGTACCTGAAAAAAGAAAAAGAAATTACTAAGATGTACACAGAGAGTTTTGGCGCATCGAGAGCAAAGATCGTCAAAGTTTTTTCATAATTATTGAATTTCATGTTGATATTGAATGAAATTAGTCAATTTTAGTGGCATTTTGTACAATTTTGTTCAGTGAAAGTGCAGAAATGAAGTAATCATGAAGAAATTAGCGTATCGTGTATTTCCTCGTTGCCGCCAAATCTCATTGCATGAGATTGAGTAATGAGACCACCGCTTTACCCAAGAGCCTGACATGACTTACTGACGATTTATGACTGATGACTAATTAAAATTGATATAAAATTTAATGCAAATTTCTACTTGACTAATGGCAAAACACTAACGTATAGGCCAAAACCTAAAGAAAGAAAGAAGATGTCCACAAAAATATAGTTTTTAGTTTAGTATTTTTTTTCTCTGTGGTCTAGTGGCCTGGCATCGAATGTGACTTCTCGAGGTCCCGGTTTCGATCTCCAGGTCGAGCAATAAAAAAGAATAGAAAATGTTCATCTATTTAAATTTTCTAATAAAAATAACGTGGCCCGGGATAGGATATGATCCCGGTTAGCGATAGGCTTGCCATCTATCACATTGTGGCACTGCCTATGTCTTCGGTGATATGGGCGTGAAGATACTTTTTTTAGTCAGAAAACAAGCACACGTGTCTCCTGATGTTAAAAAACAACGGTGGCCTATAGATTCCATAGATTTTGTAGATGTTAAGAGTCTTGGTCATTCGGCCAGTATGTTATAATAATAAATAATATTAAATAATCTTTATTTTACATAAACCTACAAGAGGCACTTGTGACGGGTCTATATAATAATAAATCTACCACCGGATCGGAACGCGGCCGCAGACTGAGGCTATGTTAGGCCTATTGTACAAGTCTGCCAGCTACCATACCGGACCGGAACATGATTAAGTCATTATGGCGACAGGAATAGGTAAGGCGGTGGATTCATATCTAGGCAAGCTGCTGTACAGCACTCTACCACTATTATAGTACCATTAAGATCACTATTTTTTCCCCGTGTTGGTCCGGGCTCCTTTGCAGAATAGACCATCTGTCTTCCTGCCAGGCAGCTCGTAAAAGGCGAGCATAGGCTCACCATCACTAAACTTCGTGACATCTAACAGGTGGTATAGTTTCGCAGCGACTCATCTGGATTGGTACCACCGCCTTACCTATTCCTACAAGACGTGTTCCGGTTTGGAGAGTAAGGTAACCGGTAAACTTACTTTTGCTCGAGGCTTAACATCCCGGCCTCAGGTTGACAACGCACCATTACCACCTTTGGTGTCTCTAGGCGGCGTGAACTTTTTGCCATCAGGAAATCCGTCTGCTTGTTTGCCTTCCAATATAATAAAAAAATTGCTGGTACCTATATTTTAAATAGTGCTCGCTTCTTACGAGATGCCTAGCAGAGGGGAAGATATTCTATTCATCTCAGCACACCCAGATAAACCCTGAATTACTCGCATTTGTTGCAAGCGTCTTTATACATGAAAAAAAAATCAAAATTTTTCTCTTTTCTTACTCCAAACAATTTACTTAGACCAATGCTTAATTTGACCTCAATTCTCATGCGGATATTGTCGCTTTCCCGGGCAACAACCCCATAAGGCTAATTTGTTCTTTTCATTAAGGTTCCGTATTTGGTAAATACGGCAAGACTGACAAATTTTACCGGTCTTTTTAATATTATACTACCTACACTACACGGACATTTCAAAATAACTTACGAATTCACCATTTAAAATTTAATATTTGATAAAAATTTGATATTTAGGTGATAGTGAATTCAGTTTGCTAAAATTTCTTATGGATTGTATACATGTTTCAAAAGTTAAGTGCAAATTATTTATAAATTTATTGAGGGATTCTAATGTGTAAAAATATTTTTTTTGCTAATCTTTTTTTATTTCTTGTCGAGGACCAAAATGCCTAACGCAAATAGTTCTTTTTGCATTATCCTTATTCCTCAGTTCACAATTTTAGGGATAATGAAAAAGGATAATTTTATAGAGATCTTAAAGCATAAACCGTCTTATTTTATTAATAAACGTATACTTAAGCAGGTTACTACTACCCATTCCAAGGTTAAAACTGGAATAAAATGGTTATTGCACTGTGACGCAGACGTTATTATCAGCTTAACTTTACTCTTATTTTAGTTTTTATTTCTTAATAAGACATTGAGAAAAAGAACACCAAGAAAAAAATAAGAAATGTCAAGAAAGACATTAAGATAAAGAAGAGAGATAAAGCTGAAATAGCGGAGAACAATAGTTATAATTTTAATGTGGCAATGTTTACAATAAGTGATGAGATTTTGAACTGCTGATAGACTGTGAATCAGCTTGCTCGGTGAGGGTTCCACCACCTATAGGGAGATGGAACTCTGCTACAATAATGACAGTGTTGGACGCTGCCATAGTCCTGTCTGGAATGTAAGGTAGCCGGTGGATTGCACATTGACCTCAAAAGTTGGTAATAGAAAAGTGACGCACCTATTACATCTACGTATCTATTAGTAAGCCACGTGTGTCTTTTATCATTATGGAGCCGCGTGATTTCTCATTATAGCCCTTGTAACTTTTATCCTTACAATAAGACACGTGCATAACATGTGTCGTGTGTTTGTCATCTAGTTTGTAACCTAAACTACTTGATTATGTGCACGACAACCAAAGACAATGTACCATAGACACATCGGCGAGAGTGACCTAATTCGAAGGATGGCACGCGTTGGTACCTTAGAGATAATAACAAGGCTAGGAAAATGTTAGTGTCTTAGAGATTTTGATTCAAGTATATAACATTGTTTTATACATAATTATGGTCTAATATACTCTCTTTTAGTTTATATAGTTGATTTAACTTAAGAAATAACGTTTTAAGATAAGATTTGTATTGTTTCATGGTATTTTTATGCATGTAACTTTAAAATGATAATTTATGGAAAATTTATGTCTAGAATAAGTTCTAATGTCTAGATTTTTGTGTAAATCGATATAATATGTTAAATTACACCGTCTTAACGTAATTCGAAGCGTATAA
>NJDD01000050.1:389802-437087 GCA_002245505.1 Calephelis nemesis
GAATGGGCTGCCCGGAAACCAAATTGCTCATTCATTAACAAATGTTTTTCGGTTACGACCGTCTTAAGGCGGGCGAGGATAAGACGCTCGTATATTTTGCCGAGTGAACGAAGAAGACTGATCGGGCGGTAACTACTCGCGAGGTTCCGGGGTTTACCCGGTTTATGAATTCCGATGACGGTGGCTTCTTTCCACTCGTCAGAGAAGGCACTGCCTGCTAGTAGTACATTGAAGATGTTTACTAGTAGGTATATGAGTGCGGTAGGAAAATATTTAATTATCCTATTTGAAATACCGTCAGGCCCCGGGGCCTTTTTATTGTGAAGATTTTTTATAATATCTTTCACTTCGTCGTGGTCGGTGGGGAAATTCGGGAGCGCCGCGCCCGCACGTTTTATACTAGAACGGCGGGGGGCAGGGTAGTATATAACACAGATATCGCGGAATTACGCCGCCACACGAAAACCAAACGCCGCCGCGTGCACAGCCATGTATGTTAGAATAAATCTAGACCAGGTAAAAGGTTTATACTATGTAAGAACTTGATCTATGTACAATTTATTAAAGATATTGAATAAAGTATGGTCCCGGGGGTAAGGTAAAGAACGTTCTGGAATCTCGTTCCCGAATTTGTATAAATACGGGCACCGGGAATCGGGTCAGTATTCGCGGTCGGACTTCCAGGAAGAATACTGGGAACTCTGAAGAACTAGGAAGAAACTCCTAGTGAAGAAAGAACATTCTGCGCCTAACTCTCACCCAGTGAACGTGTAACTGTGCGTTTTATTCCCTAAAAAATCTCTCCAGACGCTTGGCCATCAAATACGTCAGCCCTAGGTAATCTATCGGCATCAGATTAATTTGGTAAAATAATGGTATGGTATATCTAAATGGGGTCCCGGGTGGTTAAAACCACAAGTTTCACTCGTTAGATATCGCTGCTGCTGTCAGTCTGTCACCTAAAAAGACGATACGAAGTTCGCTGGATTATAGTAACGACATATTGTGATGGCCGGTTTGACATTTATATTACCTAAGTAAATATTAGTAAGAAATGGGTTATTTTTTTAAAACGTTTATTAACTTTTATTTGCCATACTAGTTCTAAATACAAATATTTATAAATTTGAATTTCATTATGTTATATTTTCTCGATTATAAATTGATATTCACATCATTATTGTAATGTGTCAAACCGGCCATCTTAGCATGCCGCTGGTATCTTACCTAATATTAAAATTCTCATGTCACGGTGTGCGTGACTGAACTCCTCCAAAAGGGCTCTACTGATTTTCGTGAAATTATGTGAGCATGCTGAGTTGGTCTGAGAATCGACTAGCATCTATTTTTCATACTCCTAAGTAGTGAGGGTGACTTACACCAATTTTTTTTTCTATTTAAATCATATAAAAAAAAGTAGCACAATCACGTCTGCCGGGTCTACATGTTATATAAAATGCCCGTGTCACAATGTTCGTTCCCATACTCCTGCGAAACGGATTTATCGATTTTCACCAAATTTTATATGAATATTCGGGGGGTCTGCGAATCGGCTACTATCTATTTTTCATACCCCTGAGTGATAAGGCTGACTCACCCCAATTTTTTGATAAAATCACATTAAAAAAATAGCAGAACAACGTCTGCCGGGTCAGCTATTAGTAATAGGTATGTAAAGAAAAAATCAATCATTATTCAATTGTTTCTTTATCAGGCAATAATCTAATTACTTTCTTTCATTGTTGACTGAAGATTAACAGGATTTGTTACAATATGCCCGGGCTAATGGCCTTCAGTAATCACAAGATTTCAGGAGGGGGATTTAAGGAGGGTGAGAAAGTAAAAGTAAATAAGATTAGGCAATAGATCAATTACTTAACCTTGCTTTTAACTTTGTATGATTGAGATGCGAAATAATAAAGATTTTTTTAAAGTTATAAGACATCAAACAAATACAATGCCCCATATAGATTAGAGTCTCTTATTTTAAATCATTTGCAACAATAATTTGCAACAACGTCTTAGCCATAAATCTCTAGAAGACCTATCTTTATCTGTAATAGGTACTAAGATTAGAGACCGTGCTATTTTAAATCATTCACCATATAACCTTTTAATTTTCAATAATTTACAGCAATATCTTATCCATAAATATCTTTATCTGTAGATAGGTTACTCATATTGGTCGATCGATTGATGTAAACTTAAACTTGACTAAGGGCAGATGCTGGCGTCCATACCAAATACTTTAAAAACAGCTTTTACAAAATAAAATTCTTTTAGTATTTAGGTCTACAGTTACAACAGTAGTAGTACATGATTATCTATGGTGTCTCTAGACGTTTTGAAAGATAAATGGTATCCGTAAGCCACGGTTGTATATTACCCTCAGTGTACATGTGTGTTTATTCGTTGAACTCTCACATATATTTCTTTTTAAATAAAAAAAATCGTACAGTGCGGGGCTGACAGCGAGAAGTTCAACGGCACAGTTAGTCTATGTATTGCATATGTTATGTAAATCAACGTGATATTCGTTGCAACACATAACAAATAAGTAATTTTCATTTCATTATAATTTCAGAACTGATGATTTTTATTCTTTGGATTCGTCTTTGTCATTTACCCTTAAAACTTCCATAAATTAAGATAAAAAAACTTTGCCGGTTCAGCTAGTTCTTCATAAAAGGCTTTTAGGATTCTAAATAGGATTTAATCCGATGTAGATATTGTTCGTATCATCCTACGCAGTGAACAATAATTGACACGTAAGGATCTGTACTCTGTACCCCTAACACGAACATCATCGATTGTGCCTTGAATCTCAGCAACAGGATAGCGGCGCACCTGTAACATCTATAATCTTTGGTCATCTCTTTCGGATGAGCGCTTATTTACTGTGTTATCTCATCAAAAAGAAAGCATTTTAGAAGAGAGTTGTGCAATATCTACTCGAAATTGGTACCACCGCGTTACCTATTCCAGCTGTCATCACGTTAGTACTCGTCATTAACGTATTCCGTTCGTAATGGTGGTGGTGGTTGTTGTGATATTAGTCGTCACGTGGCTTAGGACACGGTTATAGGACCGCGATGCAGTAGTAGCATCTATGATGTCTATAGATGACGGTAGTCTGTTACCGTTAGGATAACCAACTGCTTGTTCACTGCGGTAATACTGCAAACAATTTAAGCGCAGCAACATTGCAAAAAATTGAAAGGTAGTAAAAGTGCAAATAAAAACGCAGGTAAATAATTTAAGTGCAGTAACACTGAAGATAATTGAAGGGCAGTAAAACTGCAAATAAATTAAGCGAAGTAAAAACTGCAAACACTTTATTTAGGAGCTGTAAAACTGTAAATAATTTAAGCGCTGTAAAACTGCAAAAAATGAATTTAATTTTTTTATATCACCACGTCGCGATTTAACACTTATTTGTTATTTTTTTGTGTTATACCTACTTAAAAATGCATAATACGAGAAGACATATTTTAAAACTGAAGCATAATTAAGGATCTTAAAAAAACAGTAATCGTATCATGATAAAATTTATTTGGCTCCATCTCATCATTACCATGACCTGCCTTTCTAAAAACTTCATTGAAATCTTAATTATTGGCAAAGTAAACGCGTAACGAATGTACGAAAAACATACAGTGGAATTATTAGCTTCACTTTTTTTAAGTAGTTATTTAGGTTCAGAAGTGCAGAAAACGCACTTCTGATTTTAATCATCGAATGTAAACCGGAACTTCTGCATTACATTATATTAACATATATATGTTACAATGTCAATTGTTACGATTTTTGTAGATATAAACTCTGAAAATACTTTTTAAACTAATTTGGCATTTCCTAACAATCTGTATTTGATCTAACTTAAGAAAATATGATCGTTTTTTTCACTAGATTTTATTCCCGCGAAAAAACAAACTAGCTTTAATTTACCCGCAGCTGAAGTCACGGACGACAGTTAGTTAGTATGTATATAAATAATTCACACAAACCAAGCAGTACAAATGAGAATTTACGTACAAAACAATCAGCAAATATTAAATCAAACTTTCTTAAACAAACAGCAAGAACGTAGTAGAGAAATATATTTATATGGAGTAATTCAGCGGTTCTCAATACGTCACTGGTACGCATACGTGTTGTGTCGGTACCACGGATACATGTTTGTAAATAAAAAGTAATAAAAATAATAATAAACTCTTTATTGTACAACTAAATCATGAAATTGTTACAAAAAGGCGGTTTTATCGCTAACAAGCGATCTCTTCCAAACAACCTAAGTTTAGAAGATAAGTACATAACACAAATAGTACACAAAAGTAACCTAAATTTAATCGAAATAAAACACAAATTATACAAATGCTCTGAAGACTATTGACAGAAAACGATTTTAGAATTTATGATGGGCCTAAGATTGATATTTTCTGTCAATACAGGTACCTAAACGTAAGGGTCAAAACGTTTCTTCTCCAAGGTTTAGTCGCGGTCTCTTTAAGGTGTAGACCAACTGCTTTCCTACCTACCAACTCGTTGCTAGTGCCGGCTAACAATAGGCGTTAACAAAACACCTTTAATAAGTTTAAATAATTGTAAAGGTTAAGCTTACAGGCGCGGGACAATTTTATATAGCACGTGCAACATTTTATGTATGTTAATAGAATTCATCGTCATCTCTAAACCGATATTCTAAACTCATTTTCAAATAAAAATAGTAAATTTTTTGTGTGCTTATACAACATACTCGTAATTTAGAATTTAAAGTCGGTTTTTTTCAGTTTTACTCCATTTAAATGATGGTATTTGTAGATGGGCATGTATCTATTCATTACCGTCAGATAATGCGTCAGCTGTTTGCCGTTCTCATCTCATCTCATAAAAACTGTATAAGAAACACTGTAATAAATTAATATGCTATTTTAGTTACACGTTCACACATATTATGTCGAAAGATGAAAATTACAGGTTTCGAAACGAACTCGATATGTGTTCGTGTTAGAGGTTCTAAAGTTCTATAGTCGGCTTAAGAATGGATGAAATGACGTCATTTGTATCCGCAATTGTTTTGTGATGTAAATAGTACTTACGAATACTAGTATATTAAGAAAAAAGATGTGCTTTTGATCAATAAACAAGTGCTGAAAAAAATAAACGTATTAATATTTCTTTCGCCATCAATTTTTGAAGTGAAATCTTCTTTAGCAGCGTTGCGCACTTTTTTTGGAATTCGTAAAAACTTCTAATCTCGCGTCAGGACACGTGACCTGATCGAAAATTCGTAAGACGGCGCACAACGCTTGCGCGAATGTTCGTGTTGTCATGTTTGTGTACGATAGCGCAATATTTTAATTTGACTATTACATAAATACTATCACACAGGATTTGAATACTCAGTAGCTCAAATGTTAGGAGCATTCGTCGGCTTGAGATGAAAGGGTAAGGTTAATAATTAAGGTTCAAATCCTGATTGGGGCCAATTTTTTCTTTCTTTAAAATTTATAGAACTATGACATTTTCTAGATACAAATCTCTTGTTCAAGTGTGTTCCCGACCTGGGTATATTTTTTATAGAATAAGAAAATGAACAAACACTCGGCTCTCTTTTTGGAAGAGAGTCAGCAGAGAACAGTCAGCTACAGTCACCAAGATGTTATAGGACGCAATCATGTGGCCTAGTTGGTGAGTTTAAAGTACAAGTTTATGGGCTACGGTCTGAGGGTTGTCTCAGGACCAGACAATGACAGTTTCAAATAATGACATCAGTAATAGCTAAAGCTGTGGATCTCTATTCGGGCAAGTGGCTACACAGCATTAATAGCACCAAAGATATTGTTGGTAACAGACCATTAAACCTTGCATTTTACAAGCTGCCAGACGGATAGACAGATGGTATATTCTTCTCTGAAGGCGGACTATACGGGGCAATAAAAAGTAAGTAGATTATAGATATATAGCCTCGTTACGTAAAATAAGGAATTTTGATGATTAAATAATTCTCAAATCAAAGGCCTAAAATAATCTCAGATTTATAATTATAGATTGGAAATTAATGTCAAATAATAGTGATTTTATGGCGACATGGACGGATGAGGCTTATCCGGGATAATCGCCCCCATAATCATGTATAATTTGCTATAAAAGAAGATTTAATTATATGCGAGTGTAGGATCGTAAAATAGTTGAGATTATGATTTGATTTAACTACTTCATTTTAGATAAATCTATAGGCTAATAAGGATAAAATATACGAAAATCGGGCTAATATCTTTTTAACTTTTTTTGTAGCTTAAAGTAGTCTACCAATTATGTTATGTATCTACATATTAATAAGTGATGCCAAAACTTTGTACCCCTTTTTACGAAAATTGCGCGGACGCAGGAGCATAAAATTTGGCACACTTATAGTTTAGGTGTAGGAGAAGTGCAAACCTCTAATACTTTTCAATAATAATGCTTATTAAATACATTAAATCAATAAATAAAACATTACCCACACTACCATGCATTTGACACACACACAAATAAATATATTGATGACAACGATAAAATATCACAGATGACGCACTAAAAAGTTTGGAAACAAAGTAGTCTTGAGAAATGAAGATGGCGTTCTTATCAACAAGATATTAAAATTCATTAAGGTCGAATTTCGGCCAAAGGGCGACCACTGGTCTATATAATTAGATACAATTATTATAAAATAACTTTGATGTTTTAAAATAAACATTATAATAATAAAAATTGTGTGTGTACTTATGTATACGCGTAAGAAGTTATACTTCTTCGGCGTAATAAAATAAAAATCTTTTTGAAAATTTTATCTTTTGCCTTATTTTGCATTTGTAGACAAAATGACACTAACCACAGAAAAAAGGTATTCAATACATTAAAAATTTTATTATAATGCATTTTTAGTTGAATAAAGTTTATTTAATATTTAATAAAAACTAAAATGTTATCTATAGCTAACTTCATCATGTCAGTTTTTCGTGACGGTGTGTAAAAATTTACCCTCATCATTTTTTCTTAGCGCGCCAAAAGAAGTATAACTTCAAAAATTTAGTGAAAGTGTAAATAGAACCCAGAATTTACAAACATGAAAAATATTTGCACTTTATCATAGTTGGAGTAAATTATTCTAAAAGTAGTCGGTTGTATTTAAAAGACAGAAATAAGAAACAAAATATTAGTGCAATAAGTCAGTATTGAAACTGACATTTTTTTTTAATTTTACAGTTTTTTTATATAATGAACAGCCAACAACCACAAGGCTCTAATGGTGGTAAGAGATAATCTTGGCCTATAAACACCATAGATGTTGTAGGTGCGTCGCTGTCTTGTGGCCGAGATGTTAGTTCCCCTACCCCAGATCATGACACTGACATTATGGAGACCTTATAGCTACCCGGGTAAATTGCAGCAAGTTACTGTAAACACCAATCTTCAAATATATCAAAATCAATTACTGTTCGTTAGTCGCCAACAGCTCGACCGATTTGGCTACTTTTGGTTTTGAATTATTGTTTAAAAGATAAGAAAAAAGAATAAACTACGAGGATATAAAACAACAATTTAAGTTTTCCCGTACAAACAGAACGGGTAAAACGAAGTTCGCGGGGACAGCTAGTGCAAAAATTAAATAAGGCTTCCCGACATCTTGAGAGAGAATTCTAAAGTTACAGTACTTGTGATGTAAAACAACGGTTGTAGTAGCAATTACTTCAAGAGAGTGCCTACTTCATGAGAACGATTACGTAACACTCGAATTAGGATTTTTACCTCACAAAAACCTTATGAAAGTTAAATCTCCTTTGAATAAGTAGGGACAGGTGGATCAAAGAGAATAAAGAAGGTATAATATAGATATAATAAAGAATAAATGAAGAATTCACTGTGAGTGAATGAGTGAGCGAAAGTAATATAGTTACATTAAAATTAAAAGGTTCCTTGATTATGCTACGAATTGTATTCAAAAAACTTCTACAAGTCTGAGTCTAGCACGTAGGTATTGACTTCGTCCCTATTTAATACATGCAATTAGTCTTTTATATATCCTTTCCTTTAACTAAGGGCATAATTATTTTTCCGTTTTATCAAAACTAGATTTGCCTTCCTTTATGGATAGTTATTTTACTCTATACTCTGTGGTCTAGCGGTCAGGTGTAGGTAGGTACGAGTAGGTAGAGGTACAACATTTCTTTTGTTCTCCGACCTGGAGATCGAAACCGGGAGCTCAAGAAGTCAAGCCCTAGAGTTAGAAAATATGTATTTTTAGTTTTCTAATAAATAAAGCATTGCCCGGGATTGGATATGTGCTTTTTTGACGATAGGCTTGGCTTAGTATCTTCGGCTAGACGTGGGTGCCCTAGTTTTGCCTCTGTCTACCTCTTCGGGGATATGGGCGTCAAGATACTACTTCTAGTAGAATATATGTGCTTTTTTAAGCATCTGGTTAAACATATTCTGCACATAGTATTAAAAAAGGAAAAATAGCATATCTAAATAGAGACATAAATTTTTATCGACGAAAAACGAAAAACTATAGAGAAAAAAGACTAATATTGTAAAACAGTTCTCTCCGTCATTCGTTCAATACATAATATAAAACAAAGTTGCTTCCTCTGTCCCTATGTCCCTGTGTATGCTTGAATCTTTAAAACTACGCAACGGATTTTAAGGCGGTTTTTTAATAGTTAAAGTAATTATTAAAGAGGATCGTTTATATATATATTTCATAACCGTGCGAAGTCGGGGGCGGGCCGCTAGTTATTTATAATTTACTATCGGCCCGTCCCAGCAAGGTGGTTATTTTTTTAAATATAAAAACCTTTCTTTTGATTCACTCTAACCGTTTAAAAAAACCGCATCAAAACCCGTTAGGCCTCAAACTGGATCTCAGCGATTGCGGGGCGGCGGAGAGAGCGGCGCGATTTAACACATAGATTCTTATTGAAGTGAACTGGATGTCAGCGGAGCGGGGGCGGAACGATCTGGCCGCTGCCATCGAGTTCGGGCACAGCTCGCATCGACCGCGCCCGCCACGCTCTCGCCGTCGCCCCGCAAATCGCTGAGATCCAGTTTGAGGCCTTACATAATTTTAAAGATTCAAGCATACATAGGGACAGACAGCGGAAAACAACTTTGTTATATTATGTACAAGTATTATGTAGTGACGATCTGTCATTACTTAAATCTGTCTCAGATGGACAGACTACGGTTAGTTTTTAATCTAAGGTCTACGGCATACGACGCAAAAAATAAGACCGCGTGGAAAGAAAGGCATAGGTAATGTTACCGAACATAAAACTGTATCTTATTGTATAGGTACCTTCACATTTTGTGACAATACTTTACCAATGATTGGTAGGTAATACGACTTATTCCAATTTCATTTGGGGATTTTTTACATACAAATAATATTACCGAAGGAATCTGTACTTATTGCGTCAAGATTTGCGTATGTTCACAAATAAACAAATGATTTATATCTAGTTAAAAAACCTTAAACATCCATCGTAAAGAATACCTACTTCAAAATACAAAATAACACGGCATCATCTCAATCTAGGGTACGGTCTACGGTAGACAGAGTTTTACAAAATAACGGCAAATACCATGTATCTGGTAACATTCAACGAGTTTCAAATAGAAATTACTATAATAATTTGTAATTTAAATGTTTTACTAACGCAGACAGAATTGTCACAATATGCTCTAGGTTATTTTGTATATGTACTATAATATATTGTTTTAAAAATATTACCATTACATTAATTTTTTTACAGTAAGGGTCAAAAGATCCAGTCTCCTTTGATATGTAGTTAATACATAACCTTGAAAAAGACATAGGCAATAGCGGCGTTAGGGTAGGACGCGCTTGGGCTACCGCCCAGAGCGCTGGATAGAAATAGGCGACTTTGAAACCGGCATGTTTATATGAAAAGGAAATTGAATGTGTAGGAAGCTCGACAGATTTGTCGGATAGTGAAATTTGGCTTGAAGACGTATATGTAAATTAAATGACTTATTTAGTATATTTCTTTCTTTCCTTAGTGTACACGTTAATTGTATTTTGGGGACAACGTATACATTTTACCCAGGGCGCTGTTAGTTCTAAAACCGGCACTGCATATTTGTTATTTTTTATTTATTAAGTTCACGTTCATATCCCCGAAGTGGAAGTGTGGCAGAGGCACAATCAGGGTATAATAATTTATGTAGGATAAAGATTTTTCTTTTTTTTGGTTAATTTGCCCCTTTCTGGGGCTGGCTAAGACTTTAAGGCCATGGTGCCAAGTCTTCCGTATAAATTAATTCTTTTTAACATAAACAAGTCACTTTAGGTCGGTAGTCGTAAGTCATAGCTCATAAGTCAAAATCATGTCAAAGCGGTGGCTTCGTTTCTCAAGCTCATTTAGTGAGATTTGGCGGCAGCGAGGAAATACACGATACACTAATTTTTTCATAAATATTTCACTTGTGCACCTTATTTGAACAAAATTAAAGTAATGCCGACCTAAATTAACTAATTTCACTCACAATTTACACAAATTTAATAATTACGAAAAAAATACGTTTACGTATTTTCCCCCGTGTTGGTCCGGGCTCCTTTGTAGAACAGACCATCTGCCTTCCTGTGCCAGGCAGCTCGTAAAAGGCGAGCATAGGCTTGCCGTCACTAACACCGTGACATCTGACTAGGTGGTAGAGTTTCGCAGCGACTCACCCGGATCGGTACCACCGCCTTATCTATTCCTGCCGCCATAACGTCATGACGTGTTCCGGTTTGGAGGGTAAGGTAGCCGGTAAACTTACTTTTGCTCGAGGCCTAACATCCCGGCCTTCGGTTGGCAACGCACCATTACCACCTTTGGTGTCTGTAGGCAGCGGGAATTTCTTAGCATCGGGAAATCCGTCTGCTTGTTTGCCTTCCAATGTCATAAAAAAAATACCACTATGTTCTTTCACGATGGCGCCAAAACTCCAAAGTTTTTTTCTTTAAAGTGACAAGTACAAGTGACTTTAATCGACAAAGCCATGGTCCACGGATAAATAGCAGGAGATTGTATTTCTAACGTACGCACCAAACAGTTTCATTATCAGATATTTTCATTCGACTGAACATCGTTCCGCTTCACCAGATAAGTGGTTGTTATCTAAATGAGCTATTTTCTGCTACTAAATATAGCTAATAGAATCTACATCATTAATTTAAGTAATCATTTAAATTATACAGGTTGAAACAAAATGTTCTATTTGCATTAAGTGTGCACAATTTATACCTTTAATAGCATTTGATACTATCACAATAATTTAGGATGTGCAAATATTTTATTTGATAGTGTAATATCATTTTTTTATATTTCTTCGCCATTTTCATATCGTTATTCGCAATAAGAGCTCATTAAATTAAAAATATATTTTTGAATTGTAAAAGCAATGATTCTAAACAGCATTACAATGACTAAATTTCCTGGGTAGGAAAAAAACACATAGTTTTTCTTAAGTCTTACTTTTTACTAAATTATTTAGATTTGATACATAAAATATCCATACAAATTAGAGACTTAATACTATTATTAATTTCATAAAATGTTTTATTAAAAGTATTCCTATTAATCGTGAATAAAACAAAGTACAAATAATAACGATTTTTTTTTCTACAAAAAGCTCATAATAAAACAATTAATTTAATATTTATTGTATAGATATTTTCTTCGTGTTGGTCATTAAGAATAGACCATCTGTTTTTTTTGTGTGGCACCTCGTGGAAGCAAAGATAGCTTAAATTACTCATTATTACATGCTTATTTGTCCGTTAGTGGTACACCGCTTCACTTTTTCCTACCATAATGTCTTTGTCACGTTCCTATCTGCAAGGTAAAGTAGCCAGTAGACTTGCACATTGTCTAACAGCCTGACCACTGGACAATGAAAGAATGAAGCACATAATTTGCTTACTTTGGGGTTAGATTCAATCTGTGTAACTTGACATTTATTTATTTATTTAAATATAACATATATAGTGTAAAACATAAGTGTATTTTCTTATAAAAACAAAGTTTCTTCTCGTATTGAAAACTCATAGTAGTAGAAAGTAAGTTCTAGGTAAGGTGTCCTTTACAATTTGATACTTTTTAGAACATATTTGATATTTCCCATCGTCGGCGCTTGGTAAAACTTCCAAATATTCATATTTTTAAATATCTCTTTAAAAGTTTAAGTTTTAGCCCTAGTGTTGCTGTAACGAAAGCGAAATCGGTAGGCTTTTTACAAAATAATAAATTATAAGTGATACGCAAAACAGTACAAGTGTTTTGTCATTTAAAAATATGAGCTTTTTAGAACACTCCGTATATAGTGATATCCGTATATAGTGATTACTAGTAACAGTCATCTTATCTATAAATTTAAAGGTGCGCAGAAAACTTCACGTAATGTGTAGGTAAGTATCTCGGACGATATCGTGATTGAGATGAATTTACTGTAAACAAATAAGTAAAACGCAGTTAATCTCCATCTACGTATTACCATCATAATTTTGAGTCAATTGAAGAAAATTGCACAGTTTAATTTTACATAATATTATTAATCTTTCTAATTTCAACATATGAAAGAATGAAGAAGATTTTCCAGTCGAAGTTTATGTTTTTTCACAATGTCAAACTGCGCATATGTATTTATTTATTTTTTATTCTATGATATTGGAAGTCAAACAAGCAGACGGATTTCTTGATGGTAAGAAAATCACGCCGTCTAGAGACACCAAAGGTGGTAATGGTGTGTTGCCAACCTGAGGTCGGGATGTTAGGCCTCAAGCAAAAGTAAGTTTACCGGCTACCTTACCTTCCAAACCCGAACACGAACAGGTAAGGCGGTGGTACCAATACGGGTAAGTTGCTACTAAACTCTACCACCTAGTCAGATGTCACGGTACTAGTGACAGTAAGCCTCTGCTCGCCTTTTACAAGCTGCCTGGCAGAAAGGTAGATGGTCTATTCTGCAAAGGAGCCCGGACCAACATGAGGTTATTATATCTTATAAAATGTTTGCTGCCAAATCTTATAAAATGAGCTTAGTAATAAGACCACATTTTTGAATTTAAACGCGATTTGGTGAAAACAGTTAACACGATGCCAAAATTGGCAAATGCTAATGCTACTGCCAAAATCTTAAGAAAGAAAATGCCTATATTGTTGCGCTTTTAGATGTAGTAATAGTCGAATTTTGATTATTTTTTTCTGGATAGAATATATTATATCCATAAGGTCCGGTAGCTTTAGCGTTTTTGAGTCATACTTACTATGTACCTAGGGTATTTAACTATTGTAATGTTGAATAGAATTTAAAGTCGATTTTAGTTCAATTATTACGTCAAAATTATTATATTTCATTTCCGAGGAATAGCAGAATATCATCTGTGAATATTCAACGCCACGAAAGCTACGAAACAAACTTTGATTGATCTTGATGATTGGTATTGCCAGATTGTTTAAATTTGGAGTGGACAATAATAGGTCACTTTGTCTGGAAAGTTCTATTTCTGCTACAAAGTGAGTCAAAATGTAAGTTATTTCCCGACATCGATAATTTTATTTATGGTTCGTTCAAATTCAATAAAAGCAAAAAAATATATAAAAATGAACAAGACTACAATGTGGACGCTGGCTGTATAATATATTTAGAAAAACAATTAAATGACATAAATTAGCTTAATATCGCCTCTGTAGTGTAGCTGTTCAGTTGTTGGACTTGACTGCATAAGGTCCCGGGTTCGTATCCCGGGTCGGGCAACAAAAAGAAAATTGAGTTTTTCCAATTTTGTAATAAAAAAAGTTGCTCGAGATTAGAAATGTGCCCGGTTGGCGAAAGGCTTGCCACCTGTCTCATTGTGGGACTTATGTCTTCGGTTAGTCGTGCCTCGGCCTACCTCTTCGGGGATATGGGCGTATACATACTTTAGGAAAACAACTAAATGACATAAATTAGCTTTACATCAAAATTCTAACGAAACTAATTTATATTATTATTCTTGCAAAAAATTTTTTTAACTAAACCGTTATCTATTTTTGTCACAAACTTGTTTTAAATACAAAGTCCAAACGTTATGTAACAGAAATACAGTTTATCAACCTTAATTACAAATGTATTCATTTTTAATCTATAGTTTAGTTAAAAAATAACCTATTATATATTTTTTATTGTATTTTTATTCATTATTATATTTTTTGCGGAATATGCATGTTGAAGTTGTTACAAAATTATTTAAGCTTTCCAACACATCTACCACATTGTGGTGTGCAAATATTTTAATATTTATAAAAGTAGTTATTTAATTTTAAAATGTAAGTCTTCTCTACCTCTTTTTAACTTTTAACCTATACTATAGGTTACATATCAAACTATATTTTTCGCCGTCGGCACATGGTAAAACATCCAACTTATGTGGGTCGACAGAAAAAAGTGGTGTTAAAAATTTTAACTTATCTGAATATTTGTGTGTGTGTATGTGTGTGTGCGCGTGTGTATGTGTCTGTGTGTGTGTGTGCGTTTGTGTGTCATCATAGTTCTGAATGTTATAATACACAAATGGACCGATTTCAATGCGGATTTTTTTTTAAACTGATATGATTGAGTTGGTTCTTAGCTACATCACGGACAATCAAAAGTACTTCCTACTTTCCTACTAATATCATAAATGCGAAAGTTTGTGAGAATGGATAGATGTTTGTTACTTTTTCACACACAAACTACTGAACGGATTTAGATGAAACTTTACAGGAATATATTTTATAGATCAGAAAAGCATACATGCTACAATTAATAAAAAATGTAAAGCGGCACGCAGGCAAAGTCGCGAGTGAAAGCTCATTTCCTGAATAAATTTCTAAAACAATTCATTTTCTGAATACACACCCTTTTGTGTACTCAGAAAATGAATTACAAGTGTAAATCGTATTTGTAATGCAAACCGGCTTTTTAATAAAACTCGAATAAACAAACAGAGCTTAACCTGCCTATATCAATATTGTAACAAGTTGCGGACTGAACACTCGAATAAAATAAAATATACAAAAACATAAAAAAATCGTGTCGAGTGAGGTATAAAAGAAAACACTTAAGATAATTAAAATAAACACTTGAAAAAAATTGTTTCGAATATATTTGAATTTCAGAAATATTATTATCAATCTTAGGTGTACTTCCTTCAGTTTGAGTTATCTTCGAATTTTCCGTCTTTTGTACATTTATTGCTAACAGTGTGACTATGACATAGATCTTAGGCGACCTAACTCGGTAGTTAATCTTATCTAGTAGTTATTTATGCATGAGTTTTGGCTTATATAGAATCTTCTATGAGTCTTAAAAAATAGTTTCAACTTGAATTAAAAAAAATGTATCTGTTAAAAATATAGTAAATAATAAGTTCTGAGATAAAAAAGAGAGTGGAATTGAAAAACATGCTGATGTAAAAGTAAGAAAGTCCTGCTTGTTGGTTCGGTCAAGTAGAAAGAATGGCAGATGAAAGATTGAAACAAAATAATAAACGATGCGATGTGATGTGTATGGTTATAAGTACTTGGGGAAACCTGGGTTGAAGTTCCAATACCAAACCGCTCTGGTGTCATCCGAGGGTTGTGTCAGGTGGCAGCAAAAAGAGAGTAGTCACAGAACAACAGCTATTATTACTGATTGCACTCTTGAAAAATCCAATGATCTCAATTACTTGACATGTTAGCCAGAGTTGTCATCTTTTGAAAAAACGTACAGATGCTCGGACTTTTGTTCAATTTAGGTAACTCATGTAATTAGCAGATTCAGGACGGGTGGCAACACTGCTATTAGCTGTAATGAAGCTGTAATCACTGAGATGGATCAAAATCATTCATAATATTGTAAGTAATTAATAAAATGTCATGCAACAATCTGAATTAATTCTTAGAAGCTGTCAGACGCCAGATGTTCACGATCGTAGTTTTCTTCGACTATGAAACCCTTACTAAGAAGTTTTCCTACTATCGAATATCGAAACTTGCGATATTTAATTAAACGTACATAATCTTGAAGTTTGTTGAAATTTCGAGTTTATCGAGCAAATACAAATTCGATGTAGTTTTATTTCATTCTATAATGTGTGTCTATAATGTGTGTGTCTGAATAAGTTTTTCCCTTTTTATACAACTGCAAAATGAAGTTATCAATTTGACTGCATGTTTTTTTATGTTTGTTACGCAAGTACTCGACAGTTCTCTTTCAGTCACAACTCCGAGGCTGTCCGATATTAATTTTATTATGATCTGACTTATTTTTTTATGTTTTTGAGTTATTCTTAATAATTCACAATTTCGTATCTATATTAGCGACCTGTAGTCGACAGTAGCCGATTCTCAGACCTACTAAATATGCATTTAAAATTTGCTAAAAATCGATAAAGCCGTTTCGAAGGAGTACAGTAACTAATATTGTGACACGAGCGTTTTATATAAATATGTGATTAAGTATAACTAAAAACTACTATTTGAATATTTATGAAATATATGTAGGAAATTTTCGAAAACATTTGCTATCTTTCGAAAAAAGAATGATCTAATCGGGACGTTGTATCTATTATCTAACCGCTACCGAAATAGATGGGAGTCAGTTTTTTGCAGTTTTACTTTGCTTAAATTATGTGTGATGTCTTCTACTCGAAACGCAATAATTGTGAAGTTTTCTTTTAGAACTATAGCTTAAATACTTGTATATTTCGTGAACTCGATGTTTTTTCGTCGAGAAGCTGTCGAGTCGATAATCGAAAGGGTGAAAGCTTCATGTTAGGGTCATAGTAACATTAATTAAGGTGATGGATTGTGATGAAACACGGATAACATATTATTAAATAAGTTAGAGCTATCAGATTAATTTTGTTAGGAAATTACGATTTTCTATATGTCCAAACTAGTTTAAGCCCGCAACTTCGTTCGCGCATGCACAAAATCATAATTTTCATCAACATCCAAGCGAAACTGGTTTATTTATTTATTGTGATTCGAAAACAGACAAATAGTTAAACAAGTTCAAAAACTGGTATTGAGTTCAATGTCTTCTTTCAGTCTTTTTTCCAGAATATATATTTTAATGAAGATATGCAGCGTTTTTACCATTACATATTATGTATATGTAGATGACTAGTCTCCTAAAGCACGATAATAACATATTTTGCGTGCACGTTCTTGAAGTGACTTTAAAACGTAGGTCACATTATAAGTTTTGCTTAACTTAAAAAAACAACATGTTGCGAGAAAATATTATGTTTATTGTCCAAAATAATCTCCATAAATTTCAAACATTTTTATTCTACTAACTATCGAACCATTTTTTTAAAACAGGTGGACCACAGATCTGACGGCATGTTTTCTACGCGCTGATAGAACGCTATCACTTCGGAGTTGGTAAAAGTAAAACCTCTCTTTGATTTTGGGGAAAATACAGAAATCACAGGGTGCTAGGTCGGGGCTATGCGCAGGATGAGTGATGAGATGTACTTTTTCGGAAGCTAACAATGACTTTGTTTTGTTTGCCGTATATGAAGATGCGTTATCATGGTGTAGGAGAATGCGGCATTTGGGTAGACTTTCGCGAACTTTTACTTGCACTCTGGGTAATCAAATGGTATAATACCAGTCGGCATTAAGACTCTTTTGATCTTCAAGTGGAATTGTACAGATGGGACCCGAAGCTGTGAAAAAAATGCGATCATTTTTTTTACCAACGTTTCTCGCCTGCCTCAATTTTGTTGGCCTGTTCTCATTTTCAAACATCCATTCACAAAATTGCTATTTTTTTTCGGGTTCAAAACAATAAATCCACATTTCGTCTCCTGTGACAATGTCATAAACAGCATTAGAATGTCCGAGGTCGTACTTCAGTAGCATCTGTGAGCACCGAACTTTCAATTCTTCGTATAAATTTTTTTGAATTTGGCTCATATCAATCCCCAATAGTCCTCGAATTGTCAAATAGGTAATCCCCCCGGATTCAATTAACCGCTTAAAAGTAGCCACATCATTTTCGTTGACGGCAGTTGAAGGCCGCCCATTTTACGAAATTCGTCATGTAAAGAAACTCGAACTTTCTCAAATTCAGCAAACCATCGCCTCTCGGAGGTACAAATCCGGGCGAGTCGTTGCGAAACTCTACCACCTAGTCAAATGTCACGGTGTTAGTGACGGTAAGCCTATGCTCTTTTACGAACTGCTTGGCAGAGAAGCAGATCATCTATTCTGCAAAGGAGCCCGGACCAACACAGGGAAAAAACTTCTTTTAATGATTCTTGATTTCATTCTATGCCTTACAATAAACCTTCAATCTGAACGAAAAAATCGTCTGACAATACCTTTCCATTCTTAAGTCTTACCGTCTTATTCCAAAACGAGGTCTAAAAATAGTACGAGTTTAGTACCAGGTTTAAACTATGAACTATTAAAAATGTTATTACAAAACGAGGTTTGACGTTAGTCCTTGGACTTTCTACGGTACTAAAGTTAAACCACTGCGGCCCCTAGTTTAACTTCAGTACTAACCTCAAAACGTCACACTTGACATACGCGTCGTATTTGTTTCTGAACATTTAATATTAACAAATAGTTTAAAATGGATGTAAAATGGATAGAGTGGTGTATTGTACGTAAACAATTTTAGTACTTTGTTTTTAATACATATAACTACACTATCAATATGTTCTTATCAAGAACATAACAAAGTTCTCATTACTTATAAAAACAAGCTTCATAATGACGATGTCATACACGATGTTTTGACGGGAAGATCGTAAGATAGAGTCTTCTACACTAACGATGGGAAACCACAGCCGACCTTGGCGACCTTCATACTTCAACGACCCTTAAAGGGCATTGCAAATTATTTTGTGCCTTGTCGAAACAATATTTTTTATGGCAATGAAGGCAAATACACTTTCTCTTCCGATTCTATCAAGCCACCTTTCTTTAATTATTTTTATCATGGTATTTCCAATACAAGGCAAACAAGCAGACGGATTTCCTGATGGTAAGATTTTTTTTAAAAAGGTGGTAGTGTTGCGTTGCCAACCTGAGGCCGGGATGTTAGGTCTCAAGCAAAAGTCAGTTTACTGGCTACCTTTCCCTCCAAACTGGAACACGTCATGACCAACGCGGGGAAAATAATATCTAATAGCATAATTTATTTATATAGTTATACCATAATACTATACTGGTACATTCATACCAGTAAAGTAGACAAGAAAAATCTCTGAAACTTTCTTTTTTATATCCGTAGGAGTGTGTGTTATTTTTCTACTGAACAGTGACAGAAAGTGGCAACTTCGTTTACCGCAACGGGAGGAAAGTCACTTTTCGCTCCTTTACAGAATAGACCATCTGCCTTCCTGCCCGGCAGCTCGTAAAAGGCGAGCATAAGCTTACTGCCACTAACACCGTGACATCTGACTAGGTGGTAGAGTTTCGCAGCGACTCACCCGGACTGGTACCACCGCCTTACCTATTCTTATTTCGTATAATTATTCCCATTTCGCTTGGTCATTGCATCACACCTGAGCCGATTTTGATAAATCTTTCGCTACGGAGGCGACAAATATATAGATAATCAAATTTTGTTACATTGATTTATATTAACGAAAAGTAAACTATAGGTTTTTCTGAACTTTAGAAATAAGCAATATTTTAACACCAAAGATGTTATTGTAAATGGCAACCAGAAGTTCATTATCTAAGTGATTTGATAGCAAAAAGGTATTTTGTGCGTAGTTTATAAAAGCCGCTAAATCTCTTTATTTGCGATGAAGCAGAATATCGAAAATCCCTTCCAATCCACTGAACGAAACATACACCTTGATCGCATTCAGATTCTTTGAAGCGAAGGAGGTTTAGCTTATTTTTAGTTGATTTTTACCTCTATTTTCTATACCAAGCAAAATAATCTATGTTACATTAAAAATGCGAAATGTCTGTTTCTTGATATTGCAGGATCAAGTTTAATGCATGCATTGAGCGGTAATAAAGTGACAATAAAAATAGTTTTTAAGTTTTGTAAATGTAAACCCCCTTACTAATAAAGCTACGCGCCCGTTGATCTGGTGTGTAACTGCATTTTTTGTTAGCAAAAGTGAATTTACACACCAGGTCAACGGGCGCGCAAGTTTTATTATTAAGAGGGTAAGTATACAGGGTTTTGACAAGCATCCTATAGACTGACTATAGACTATGATGATGATCGATTAGTTGGTCCGGGTGTTGGACTTGACTGCATGAGGTCACGGATTCGAATCCCGGGTCGGCCAACAAAGGGAAATTGGATTTTTCCAATTTTCTAATAAAAAAATGTTGGTCGGGATTGGAAATGTGCCCGGTTGGCGATAGGCTTGCCACCTATCACATTGTGGGACTTAGTGTCTTCGGCTAGTCGTGGATGCCCTAGTTGTGCCTCTGCCTACCTCTTCGGGGATATGTGCGTGAAGATACTGAAAAAAAAAATTAAAAATGCAAAATTTATTAAAAATTAATTAAAAATTTCATGAAATTCGGCAAACACATAGAGGGTAACCTGGATTAACAAATAGGATAGTTTTATCCCGATAATATGTTGGCGTCGGACAATTAACCACGCGGGAAACGTTGCTGGCAAAAGCTAGTTTTTAATAATGCATACATTTTCATGAACGCTTGACGACATCATCGACGAGCATAGTGGTCATACCTAGTAGTCGAGGTCATAGTCGGATTTCATAAAATTTATGTATAGCAATCAATAATAAAACAAAAACAATTTATAGATAGGTATCTTCACGCCCATATCCCCGAAGAGGTAGGCAAAGGCACAACCAGGGCACCCACGACTAGCCGAAGACACTAAGTCCCACAATGTGATAGGTGGTAAGCCTATTGCCAACCGGGCACATTTCCAATCCCGACCAACATTTTTAAATTAGAAAATTGGAAAAATCCAATTTTCTTTTTGTTGGCCGACCCGGGATTCGAACCCGAGACCTCATGCAGTCAAGTCAAACACCCGGACCGCTAGACCACAGAGGCGATTATGATTTATGTGTAATAAATTTAGCTGCCTTTAGAAAAGAGAATCATCAAGTTACGACATGATAATGTAAATAGGAGTTGTTTTTATCATTTCCCTGCGCTTAATTATCTTTACGAAAACACAATTTGTTTACAAAGAAGTAGAGTAAAATATTTTAAAACACTAGAAATGTTGCAGGCTATAGTTAGTCATTGCCAGTAATTTCATTTGATTTCATAATAGCTAGCAAAAAAAAATATGTCAACGTATCAAGGACAGACCAAAACATTGACATGTCTAATCTGATACAGCAGACAGATATGCAGACTCATAGAGAATATAGAGTCTGCAAAAAAATTAAAATTAAAAGCAAGTTTTAAAAAAAAATAAAAACATTCTATTTTACATTTTTAAGATACCTTTTTCTTATGTATTTTAATATGCTGCATTTATTAAAAAATATGTTTCATTCTATAATCAGCTCGATATATCGGTCAATGTAGGGTCAGATAAACTATTTATTTTTTTGTCTTTATCTTCACCCTTACTTCACGCTGTCAGGGAAAATGTTTATCACGCTCTAATTCTCTAAATAATTGAATTGTTGCAAAGAAGAAAAAATATCTTACAATCTTAAACACTTATCACTTGACGGGGAAAAGGTTAGATAAATCGTCGATGATCGTCTAATATCGACGTTACATGCATTAGGTTTACGCCTGAGCACTTTAAAAATTACCCATTTTATTTTCGTTCAAACCTAAAACAACACTCAGAGTAAATCGGGCACATATCTTTTGTTTATGTTAGCAGATCTCCTGTGTTACAGAGGTTTTAAATATGTTGTTTTATTTCCCCTGTGTTGGTCCGGGCTCCTTTTCAGAATAGAATATCTGCCTTGCTGACAGGCAGCTCGTAAAAAACGTCATTAATACCGTGACATCTGACTAGGTGGTAGAGTTTTGTAGCGACTCGCCCGGATTGGTACCACCGCCTTAACTATAACGCTCGTCGCTATAACGTCATTGCTTGCCGTTAAATAAGAGTAAGGTAGCCAGTAAACTTACTTTTGCTCGAGACCTAACATCTCGGCCTTAGGTGGGTAATCTTTGGTGTCTCTAGGCGGCGTTAATTTCTTACCATCAGTAGGATGTCACGGTGTTAGTGACGGTAAGCCTATGCTCGCCTTTTCCTGCCTGGTAGGAATGCAGATGGTCAATTCTGCAAAAAGCCCAGACCAACACGGGGGAACGTAAATAGGTATATATCTATTTAACGAAGCGACCGCAACTTTAACAACATCCCTTTGGAATAAGCGGTCAATCACAACCACAAACGATACTAAAATCAATAAGCATAACTGTCAAAATTTGTTATAGAATCGGAAAAAGTATTTTTGTCCACATCGTTAACTTCTTGGTTTGATCTGTATTTTGGACACATGTACTTTTTAGTATCAGGAAATCCGTCTGCCTTCCTGTGCTATGAAAAATATTTGGTAAACACACATTGCGAACACACCTGTTGTGTTGACAAATGTGACGTTGACCCCTGGTGTTCTTTTGTTTCCAGTCAAAAGTTCAATCTTGATACAAGCATTTAATGGGACGATAAAAATGACGGGATAGCAAAAATGTCGACTTCGATCAACAATATTAATAGATTTAGTGTCACTTACAACTCAAACTAGTTTTCTTTAATTTCCGCCTAGGGTTGTGACGACCTCATTGCCCGCTAGTTATAGTCAAGTAATATAAGTTACTGGATTAAAAAAATTGTGAAGTCAGTCATAAGTATAGTTCTGTATGCAGTAGCTCGCTCGAACTGATACCATCCCTTTAGCTTTTTTAGCGTCAGTGCTGACTATTGTCGGGTTGATAACACTTGTAACCGTGACCTAAGATTTCTGGTAGGGTAGCGACGTACCGATACATCTATGGTACCTATAGGCGACAATTGTCTCTTACCGCCGTGCTACTGGTTACTCGCTATCTTATAGCATAGAAAATGCAGTCAACAAAGCAGAGATTCTAGATTTTGATTGCGGTTTCCTTTATAACCGTCTAGCAAGGTTACGTATAAGTAATTTATGGTATAAATGAGATGCAACATTTAAGTCTTTTCCATAGTAACGAATTATGTTTTGAGCGTTTTTATAGCGTTTATGCGTAATCGTCAATCCAAGCATATGTTGTTGATCTACACTTTGGTCAATAAATCGAGGTCGTAGCAAAGGTTCATATTTGTACGGCAAATTGATATTGCCTCCTTTAGAGATGTTATATTGCCTCCTTCGGAGACGCTAGCCGATACTCGATATTGTTTATACATTTTTTTATAATACATTAGAAGGGAAACAAGTAGATTAAAGAAATGATTAGTAAAATATAGATAAAATTAATTGCTAGTTTAGGTTAACAGAGTTAGAGTACAATCAGGCAATTGTGGTGGTAAGAAAGTACCTACCTAAGTATATGGTTTTGGTTTGGTTAAAGATAAGAGTGACAAATGAAATATTTTCAAGGAAATAACTGTATTGCCAAATTTTACTGTAAGACATCTTATGCCATCGGCTCACCTAAGACCCTGACATGACTGGCTCTTTTCTGTGACGATATCTGACTATTTTAATATGTCAAACCCGATTTCAAAATTATAAAAAATGGCGCCGCGCCGTAACCAACAAGCAGATAAACTTTTATTTTCTTAATTTTTTGGCACTAGCGTTAGCATTTGCCATTAGTCAAGTTGAAAATTCCATCTAGTTACTCGATTTAAGCAATCGGACTTAACTCGATTTAACTAATCGGTCTTATGACAGTTATTTGATGTACACTTCACCCAGTGATCGTCACTAAAAAGATACGGAATAAGCCCCCAGAACTTCTGAAAAGATTTAATGTCACAAAGTAAATTTGAGTTTTTCTCCAAAGCTCATTAGGTATAATGGTTTCCTTAACCACATTTCAAGCGTCAGACTTAATTTAATATGACTACCAAAAGTACAAACTACACGTTGACGTATCACGTCACTCATTACAGTGGGATATAACAAGAAAGTCAGACAGTTGATATAATATCCGAGATGAATAATTTCTCCTTCGTTACCGAAGTATCAAGTGTGAGGGACGTGTCCTAATTGGCAAAATGTATTCGTGCTTCGAAAGTTAAACTTGACTGATTCTAATTTATATCTAAATCCATTTCTTTTCAACGGAGTTTTTTAAAAGATAACTCGTTCTTCATTTTAAAAAGTTCTTGTATATTTTTTTTCTTTATTTCCGCTTCTGTACATTACTGTATAATTCTGTCGTTTATAAAACGATTTAGATTTTTTTTTTGTTAGAGTATAGGTTACTTCAATAAAAAGGTTCAATAAAAAAAATAACAAAACGATTGTAATTTTTTTTTCTATTGAAACTCGATTCTTGCTATTTAAAACATTTGAACTTTCCAAATACTTTATAAAAATATTAGGAAATTTCGAAGAAACCACTAACTAAAAAAAAAACTAAACTAACAGCTACTGTTACAGCTAGTTTATAAAATGTATGTGAGGTCCATGATCATCTCGAAATTGTATCGAAAAAAAATTATACACCGTGAGAAAGCAATGAGTCAACTTGTATAATATTTGTTTACTTTTCGGTTTAATCAGTTTTTATTTTAATATATTTTGTTTACATGTACAAAATATCTACGTATCTGTAACTGATTACTTTACGTAAATTGTTATTTGCTTCTTTTTAAAAACCTTCTTTCTTTTTTTAGGTTTTGGCCTTCACGTTAGTATTTAGCCAAGTCAAGTAGAAATTTGCATCGAATTTTATATCAATTTCAATTAATTATAATTAGTCATCAGTGATAAGTCGTCGGTCTTCGGAAGTCGGAAGTCATGTCAGGCTCTTGGGTAAAGCGGTGGCCTGTTTACTCAAGCTAATGTAATGAGATTTGGCGGCAACGAGGAAATACGATACGCTAATTTCTTCATGATTATTTCATTTGTGCACTTTCACTGAACAAAATTGTACAAAACCAAAATTGATTAATTTTACTCAATATAAACACGAAATTCAATAATTATGAAAAAAAACTTCGACCATCTTTTCTCTTGATGGCGCCAAAACTCCGTTTAAAAACCTTGTTATTGCTGGTAAGATTCAAATGAGACAGCATTTACTTTGGATTGTATTTTTTTATTTTACTGTTATTTTGTTGTCAGTATGTACTTCTTCGTCTTCTTTTATAAATATGGCTTTCGACCGTTTTTCACGTCTTACTTTGCCAATGTCAAGTTAGTTATTATTACATCTTATACAGTCATTAGACACTATGTACAAAGTCATGTCAAGTCAGGGTCTTGAGTAAAGCGGTGGCTTTGTTACTCAAGCTCATCTAGTGAGATTTGACGGCAGCGAGGAAATAGACGACACACTAATTTATTTACGATTATTTCATTTGTACAGTTTCACTGAACAAAATTAATCTAATTCCCACCTAAATTTACCAATTTCATTCAATATAAAGACGAAATTCAATGAAAAAAATACGACCGCCTCCATTCACGATGGCGCCAAAACTCCAGTATGTACTTAAAAAGTAAAATAAAAGAATTCCTTTGTTACGGAAACGTCAAATTGACATTTTCAAGTATGACAGACGTGTCCTAATTGGCGCGTTTTTCTTTTATTCAGGCATGAAAGCTACACTTAAAAACACGTACTTGACGGATCCCAATTTACATAACATATACATTCACCTTCAACCTTGTTTCCCAATTTTTAAGAAACATATTTCATAAACATATTCCTCGTCAACAAAAAGAAAATTTGTTTTTCCAATTTTCTAATACAAAAAATGTTGCTCGGGATTGGATATGTGCCCGCCCGGTTGGCGATAGGCTTGTCAGTTGCCTCCTATCATATTCTGGGACTTTGTGTCTTCGGTTAGTCGTGGGTTTACTAGTTGTGCCTCTGCCTACCTCTTCGGGCATATGGGCGTGAAGATACTTATTCCTCGTAGAATATCCCGTTCTAGCACTAACTATTTTGGCTAGTCGTGGGGGTGACATGAAACTGTCACTGGCTGTAATCAAGAAAATATCACTTGCTGTGTCGGAATAAAGGTCGTACATTTGACCGTTGCCCATCAAGCAGACCGTAAATGTCAAGCGTCAGTTATTTAGGAGTGTGTAATATAGGGTTTTTAAGATATCGAATCGAAACTATATATTGATATCCGGTATCGGATTCCGAAACTATATATTTTCTGAAACTATATATTGATGAATCGGTCTATATTTGGTAACATCAAACCTATAACACGATGTTAGCTAAAACTGTATATCGTATCATAACATGATATCATTGTAATTTATTATATTCAAATCTGTCTGGATTTAGAGGTACATAGGCACATTGAGTGTATTAAAGATATTTAATGGTTACTTTTACAAATAAAGTGATAGGTATTTACTGAAATAGGTATTACTTTTAGTAAGTTTTGCACAAAAATATATACCAATTTGGTACCTACTACCTACCTATTTACAAGCAAAATGCGGAAATAAACTTAACAATATCGATGTCAATGAACTTTCCTTCAAACTTCTAGCAGGCTTAGGACTGGCTGCATGTGTTTGGAATGAGATAGATCAGTTCGTGACTGATTGATTAGTCAATTTGACTGTTTTAAGCGCAATTCACACATAATATAGCGGGAGTGTGTCAGACTCAGGTCGGGACGGGAGTACGGCAGGTCCAATTAGGTATGTACTTGTATTGTTTGCTGTCGCGTACCCGTGGATGTGGATGGAGTTGGTGTCGGCGTCAGGGTCATTGTCGTACTTATAGTCGCCATCGAAGTAGTCGCTGCTGATGTCGTTGATGTTGTTGAGCCTACAGCTAAAGTCGCACTTATTTCCTGTCCCCCAAACATGAACATCGAATGCGCATCCAAGTGTCTCTTTTTCAAGTGGGCTTTTAAATTTCCGGTAATGCCTTTGTAACTAGGTAGGTAGGTAGAATCACCGCAAACTCGACATTTGACCTTTTTGTCTTCAGTATTAGTTTTATAAAATAATCCCAAAGGGTAGGTAGGTACCTACTTGAATTTACAGGAGACATTTCGAAATGTTTTATCAATTAGTACTTAACTGAGATAAATCTAATAAACCTTATAAGCTAACTAACTTTTTGCATATTATGATACAAAAACACAACACTTAATTATTTATCTACAACTTAATATAGGTAGGTACCTAACTAATAACATAACTAATATCTGTAACCTATAATAAATAAATAAATAATACATAAATACCTATCTCTAGACAAGTTACACAAATTAAATCTAACCCCAAAGTAAGCAAATTACCTATATGCTTGTGTTATGGGTATTAGTTAACGATTCTAATATATAGAAATACTTGAATAGATACAAGAATAAATTTAATAAACACCCAGACCCGGAAATGCAGACATCTAAATGTTCATCACACAAATGCCTCCCCCCGTCGGGAATCGAACCCGAGCCTCGCGGTTGGTCGGCGTAGTTAGGCGTGTACGCTCGCCACTCGACCGACGAGACGGTCAATAATGAAAGAACATACCTACCTAGGTACCTACCTAAATTAACAAACAATTTTAACTCGCGAAATTGTTTGCACTTGCTCGCGCTTCGAGACCTTGATATCTAAATCTATCAATAGAATTAGTTTCAATCGAAAGTGATAAATAATACATAGTAACATAAATCACATAGTAAAAAAATTGTCAATCGAAAGTGATTTCTATTACCTACTGACTAGGTATAAATTGTATTTTAAAAATATGGCAAAATACACGAGAAAGTAAAGAAACAACCTTAATCGTAATATGTTTAAAGCATGAAATTCTACTAATGACCGGCTATTGCTATTTCACTCGCCCACAAACAATCCTTTCAGTCGCCCGCGCAATCATCCTCCTGCATCGGTTCGGTTAAACTCGTCGTGTATCGTATCATCTGTTCGTTTGTAGACCGTATTGCGAGGCGATACGGTTTGATTTGATATCCTGTCCAGATACCGAACCGAGCGTATCGCTACGATTTACCAATATAGGGTTTCGGAAAATATATAGTTTTGATACGCATCGATATCGGATGTTACGATATTGGTCTAATATACGTTTCAATATCTATATACGATTTGTATCGCCCACTTCTACAGTTATTTGTTAGTTAGAGCGTGACCATCACGTGGTAACGTTTTGTGGGTTGTAGCGAAAATTATCACCAGATATAGCATAAAAGGTCTTTCAAAAATAGGACGCGATAATTAGCACCAGATATAGCGTAAACGATCTTTCAATAATAGGGTTTGAATTTTTAATACAGTATTCAATGCATGTAATGAAAGATATCCACATAAAAAGTAAGAGATCAATGTCATCCTATATTGAATATAAATATTTGATTACTAGATATTAAAAATTGCTGAATCGAAATATGTTTTTGTACACTAGATATAGCGGATAACTACATACTTACCTACTGGTATGAAATAAAGTTGCTTTCCGCTGTCTGTCCCTCTGTATGCTTAGATCGTTAAAAGTACGCAACGGATTTTGATACAGTGTTTTTAATAAATAGAGCTATTTGTTATTACGAACTAAGCTGATACGGGCTGCTCATACAGAATAAAATCTTCCTTTAATTCACTTTATTAAATCACTGAACTTACTTAGACTTGTTTAGGTAGGTATATCGTATAAAATAACTAGTCTGTTTGCTTTAAAGCTTTTTGCCTAGTCTATTATACATATTTCTACAAATTTTAAAAAAAGAAATAGTTTCGCCCTAGACAGGTTTTGCACCTGTACCCTTACGTCTTGCCGACGAATGATTTAACCATTTAAGCTACTGTGGAATCAAACCCTGTGGCGAAATTTTAAATTGTTTTTTTTTAACGTTTACGCTGGTAGTTATACCCTATAGGTACAAAGTTCTGAGCACCTATCAAATGAGTTCATCGTTACTGATGAAATTCACCTTTAAAATGGCCATAACTTTCGTTTCTCTTAAAGTATTTTATTTTAGCTCTTGTCCTGTGCTTGAATTTCTACAAATTTTAAAGAAATATTTTTTTGCCACAGACAGTATTTGAACCTCATGCTTAAATTGTGTTAAGCCGACGAATGTTCTAACCATTTGGGTATTATTATTATATTATTTTTTATCAGATGTATATCGATCTGTATGCAATAAGGCCTAAACAAGTCTTTTACTTTATTTTTTATTTAGATATCGTTTATGATGTACTGAACACACTCTAAGAATTGTATAATCTTATTTGGTTGCACTCTATCTTTAGTCACCTAACATTTTTTCGTCCTTTCATATGTTAAAATTCACGAACAAAATCGCAATTAAACGAGATATCTAGGTTAGGTACTAAAACAAATAAACGCATTAAAATTGCAATTGTGGCAAAAAAGTATCGTCACACCTACGCATATCCCCGAAGAGGTTGGCAGAGGCACAACAAGGGTACCTACCCACGACTAGCCGAAGAGACTAAGTCCCATAATGTGATAGGTGCCAAACCTATCGCCAAGCGCGCACATATCCAAACCCTAGCATCGATATCTTTATTAGGAAATTGGAAATACAAATTTTCTAGTTTTTAAGTTGCCCGATAAGGGAATCGAATTCGGGACCTCAAGAAGTCAACGCCGGACCGCTAGACCGCAGAGGCGATTGTCACATTGCAATTTTATAACTAGCTGTCTAAGTACGCAAACTACTATACTGAATTAACTTAAGTAAAGAGCGTATTTATTTCTTTAATGTCGGCAACACATCTGAAATACTCCTGGTGTTGCGTATATTACGTGACCTCTCCATCAGATGACCCAAATACTCGTTTGCCTCCTCGTATAAAAAAAACTCAATAACTCCTGCTCGGATGTAAATTAAATTTGTTTGGGACGATCTACTATTTTTCGAAAAAAGAACATTTGTTTTTCGAAATAAGGCATTTGTTTATACCAACATATTCTACCACATTTTGGTGTGAAAATATTTTTAAAGTTATACAAATTTGTTACTTAGATTTTTCACTTATGTTTTGTATTAGTATATGATATTTGTATTTGTAAGTATTTGAACAATTTTTTTTAATTGTGAAATGGTTTAACCCTCACTATCATAAGCTACCACCGTTTCCAATTCTTAGTCAGGAGAAGAAACGTCAAAACGAAATCCTCGGAAACTAGAATAAACCCTACCTACCTTAAACTGCCATTGTAGTAAAGGAAAAGACTCATAAATCAGATGTATTATGTTAAACATGTCGATAGGTACTGAGGCTGACAAATTGTGATCGGATGCTTTCTATTTACTGCCCAAGAGTGTTTCTTTTTCTGTATTGACGATATTGGGAAGTGGTAACTTCATTTAGCGAAGCGATGTAAGAAGTTTTTACTCTTATTTTCCGACGGAAAACTAAAAAAAATATTCACTCTTATAAGCGGCTTAGCGGCTTGGTAACAACTACTTTCTATCCTGACCTTTATTTCAGGTTTTTTATCGTTATTAAAACCAACCCCGAAAAAGGAAGAGTTTCATAACACTTGTATTTTTTGTTTTTTGATCGATTCCTCCGTCATTTCTGAACCGGTTTAAAAATTCTTTGTTAATCGATAAAGCCCATGGCGGCCCCATGGATGGATCTAATGACGAAACCCAAGAAAATCGAGAAAAATACTTTCAATGACATTATTATTGAAATCTAAATCGGTTTTTTAAGTTTTATTGGGCTCAAATATGACTTATAGATGATCAATATGAGTACAAGTAATGATCAGAGTCAATCTGTAACAAGAATATGACATTTCTTATCACGGTTCAAACCCCGACCTTCCGAATCACGATAGTGATGACTTTACTTGCTTGTGTGCTTTTGTTTTTCTATATCTTTATTAATAAAGATAAATGTTATTATTTTAATTGGAACAGTGACCGCTCGTTTTAGTTAATTAATCTTGCTGTACCAAACGCGGCATGGACTTCTCCGAACGGTTGCAGTATCTACAGCAGGCAAATGATACTTATATTTAACCCTCTTACATACAATGTTGTAGTAGGTAGATACAGATTACAGTACCTAGATACTGTAAGGGGTGATATATTTAGTTTGCTTACTGTAAAACTGATTAGTTTTATAGGTAGGACAAAAGAAACGTATTACTATTAAAATAACTTATTTATTATAAAACTGGCAGCTCGTCCCAGCTTCGCACGTATGGAGAAATTTCTTTAATATTATATGATTCTAAACTTACATCGTTCAGTATTATTAACATTTTTATTCATTCATACGGGATACTCACAATATTTTTATTTTGTTTGTCGATTTCGGCTTACTTTGCATATTCTGTAGTCATGAAGGCCTTATGAAGGGCTTATGAAGTTCCATATTATTTAATAAACATATAAGTATTTCTCATGAATTACTGTCTAGAAAAAAATACGTACCAAATTTTGTCGCGTCATTTTAAAGATCTAAGCATTCATAGGGACAGACTGCGGAAAGCAACTTTGTTTTAAACTAAGTAGGTATTTAGTGATGATTAACATGGGTTTTCAAAAAGAGAAGATTTCAGTCTGTCGTGAAAGTTGCAGTCTTTTTACTCAAGGTAGAGGCAAACGAGGTTATTACTTTATGCCTGAAAATTAAATATCGGATACTGATAAAATATTCGTTTCCAAAATAGATAATCAAAGAGTAGATTAAATCAGAGTTGAATTAGGTTTACGGAGACTCTGCGTCTACGTTATCTACCACCAAATTTTGAATTACTGAATTTAGACATTACTGTTCAAGTATTTTCTTTGAAGATCGGCTGCTCATTCAAATAATTTTACTTATTAAGTACCATTGCAAAATTTATCTACGCTATCATTATTGTGATAAATTATTTCAATCGATTGAATTACAGGGAATGTGAGAAAAATGTTTCAGCAATTAATTTTAAAGTTTTAATTAATTTTAAAAGTTTTCACAAAATGGGTGCAAAAAAATAGCATCTTCTTGCCCATAGCCTCGACAGAAGGATCCTCATACTTATTCAAAATAATTAGGTGACATTATGAAATTATAGTACATTTATATACTATCCCAAGATTTGGATAGGTATAGATATTACATACTGAGAGTGAACGTATCCTACAATTACTATTTTTAGTACAAATTCCAACCCTGATTCACTTTCTTTCACCCTCGTATTGGTATGGGTTTCCTATGTCGGATTGACCATCTGCCTTCCTGCACGGTAGCTCATTAAATGGGTCAATACTAACAAAAAAACAAGACCACTGGTGGCAGGGTGCTACGACTCGTTCGGGTAGGGATCCAACACCTTACCTATTCTTGTCAAAATAATGCCCGAAGGGCAGGGTAGCCGATACAAATAACCTACTACCCCAACCATAGGACAGTGACCTAAAACATCTGTGATGTATAAGTTGCCTTACCTATTCCTGCCACCATAACGTCCAATGCTTGCCGTTGACGTGTTCCGGTTCGGAGGGCAAGGTAGCCGATAAACTTACTTTTGCTTGAGGCTTAACAACCCGGCCTCAGGTTGGCAACGCACTATTACCACCTTTGATGTCTCTAGGCGGCGTGAATTTCTTACCATTAAGAAATCCGTCTGCTTGTTTGCCTTCCATTATATGAAAAAATCACGGTCGTCTCTTACCATCAGGACAAACGCAAGGTTGTTCGCTGTTTTCACATAAAAAGCATGTGTTATATTAATAGAAACATGTACCAAAAACACACAAAGCTAGAATAAATACACAATAACAATTTTCTAATGGAAAAACTGGTTTAAAACTCTCTGAAAAGCAGGATCACTGACACCGTAAGACGATACGATTTCTTAATCTAAAGGATATTTGAAAGACACCCGTGTCACCCTTTAATGTGTTTGTACTTTGTAGACCTCAGGTGTGTGTCCTCATATTATGTCAAACGTTATGGTGTTGATTCTGACACATATTGTTTAAACTTATTTTAGATTTATGCTACCTTTTTTGAGATAAAACAAAAAGAGATAGAAGATTTTGAGCCTGTTAAGTCCATAGAAACGTCGCGAACACTAAACGTGTTTTTTCTTTTTCCGTTCTTCTTCTTCTTTTATAAATATGACTTTCGATCGTTTTTCACGACTTTCTTTGCCAATGTCAAGTTAGTTAATTCTTATACAGTCATAAGTCACTATGTACAAAGTCATGTCAGGTCAGGGTCTTGAGTAAAGCGGTTGCTTTGTTACTCAAGCTCGTCTAGTGAGATTTAACGGCAGCGAGGAAATAGACGATACACTAATTTCTTCATGATTATTTCATTTCTGCACTTTCACTGAACAAAATTAATCTAATTGTCACCTAAATTAACCAATTTCACTCAATATAAACACGAAATTCAATAATAATGAAAAAATTACGACCATCTTTATTCACGATGGCGCCAAAACTCCCCTCTGTTTACATTATTTGTGTTAAAAAAACGATGACTAAAAATAAGTTAGATGACAGGAGAAATACCGTCAATATATTACTAAACGCAGGGCCGTCTTGATACAGCAAGTCCTTGGGGCACATAAGTACCTTTTTGTGGCCCCGAGCACAGTAACATTGTAGTGTTGACCAACTCACGTCAAGGGGTTTCACACGGATTAAAAAATTGGTTTGCATCCGTGTGGAACATAGAATTGATTAAAATTTTGATTTTTTTCAAAGTTTCCACCAAGGTCACCTTTGTGAAAATTTGGCGTGATTACAACCGTCCAGAGCCTTTACCACGAGTTGGTATAGATAACGTTCGGTAAGTAAGGTTTCGAATTCTATGACACTTTTGGTCTAAAAACGTGTTTTTCTTAGTTACCAACAGAGGCGCTGTTCAAAATTTTCAAACAAATAATTTACGAAGATGGTTACGAGTATAGCATCGACCACACATCCCAAGTATAGTAAACTTGACAAGCCGTAAACTCATGGTAAAGGCTGAGATGTTAATTTTACTATTTTAGAATTCGAATGTCAATGAACTGGGAGTTATGTAAAATTTATTTATTCAGTTTTCTTAAATTTTCTTTTTTGGGACTAGAACCCTGGTGCCAGACCAAAATTTATAAGGTCCTAAGGTCGATCTTCGGGTCCGATAACAAACGGCAAATCTGTTTTTCCAATTTTCTAATAAAAATATCGATGCTTAGGCCTTGGAGTGGATTTGTGCCCGGTTGGATAGGTGTGGAAATTGTGGGATTTAAAATTTTCGTCTATTCGTGAGTGCCCTAGTTGTTCCTCTGCGTAACCTATACTTCATTTATGTGCCTAATTCTTCGTGGATACCAGCGAAGATACTTTTTTACTTTTTAACACTAGGCCAGGACAACGCTAGGTTCAGAGGCAACTCAGCGGATTTAACTTTTTTCTTATCTATGAATACAAATAATCATAACATAGAATATTATCATTTAAAAATGTTCAATAACAACCGACAAAACCCATCCCTAATGTAGCTAAGAATCTACTAGAAATTTTAAAAAAATCCGCAACGAAATCCGGTTCATTTCTTTAGGAGTTAACACGCACGCACGCACGCACTCACGCACGCACGCACGCACGCACGCACACACACACACACACACACACACACACACACACACATACACACGAACACACGTAAGCAAACACTTACACAGCCACGCAGCCACACACAGACACACACATACACACACGGGTCAAGCTTATAAATACACCTGTTTTCCTAAAACTAAAGTTTTTCAATCAGTTCTAACTAAACCTTAAAAAAGTATCTTCACGCCCATATTCCCGAATAGGTTGGCAGAGGCACCTCACAACCAGGACACCCATGACTAGCCGAAGACATTAAGTCCCTCAAAGTGATAGGTGGCAAGCCTATCGCCAACCGGACACATACCCAATCCAATACCAAGCAACGTTTCTTTTTATCACATCACACAAATCTATACCTGTGTAATGGAGGAACGGAACGAAATTTGTTAATAATTCCTTAATAAGGATGTATTAGTATATTATCTTTGATGAAATAGGATAATATTTGTATTATGTTTGAACTTAGAAGGTTTAGTTAAATAACCTTGATAGGTACCCGTTGTAATATCTACAGCCAATTTCATATCAAAGTTCGTGTAATAGTTTTGTTATTGTTTTATTAAAATTAATTCTTGCGTAATAATTTACTGATTTACAACTCACGCGATATTTACCTCAGTTAATTAATAATCTGTAGTATCTTACGGCCAATATTAATAAGCAATCCTAATCCAAAACTTGCTGTCTAAGATTGATATTTTGATCCATTTTTCGCTTGCCCATTTTTTTCCTAATTTTAATTTAATTGCCAATTGCTGTGGACAGGACAAATATGGCAATTAGGTACAGGATAGGCCGGCGGATACGCAGCTATCTAGATTGCTTGAAATCCATCTTTAGAGATACATTATTAACCCTAGATATACATAACGTTTCTAGGTAGCCCCAAGGACCGAAAAGATAGACGTATTTTGTTGACAATCATGTGCTTTTATTCTACTCTGCCATGAAATTACCGGAAAAAGATCAAGAATACATAAACAAATCCTTTAGTTGATTTTCGGCTTCCTTGAAAATGAAATATTCGTAATTGGAAATATGTATCCGAAACTAATGGATGATTCCATATAATTTGTAACCTTATCTAAAGACAGTGTAGTATTTGTTATTCAGATGTTAGGGATAATATTATTCAAATATTATGGATATTTACATAACACTAGTGGTCGCCCGTTGGTCGAAATTCGACCATAATAAATTTTAATATCTTGTTAATAAGAACGCCATCTTCATTTCTCAAGACCAACTACTTTGTTTCCAAATTTTTTATTCTGCCATCTGTGATCTTTTATCGTTATCATCAGTACATTTGTTTGTGTATGTCAAATGCATGGTAGTGTGGGTAATGTTTATATAAATTTTAAAGAAAGAAAAAATTTCGCCCCAGACAGGATTTGAACCTGTAACCTTTTGTCTCAAGCCGACGAATGCTCTAACCAATTGAGCTACTGAGGATTCAAGTCCCGTGGCGAAATTTTTAATTCCTTTCTAACCCGTTAACGCGGGTAGTTATGTCCTACCGGGTTAGAAAGGAATTAAAAATTTCGCCACGGGACTTGAATCCTCAGTAGCTCAATTGGTTAGAGCATTCGTCGGCTTGAGACAAAAGGTTACAGGTTCAAATCCTGTCTGGGGCGAAATTTTTTCTTTCTTTAAAATTTATATAAATTTATCCCACGCACAGGGCAAGTCCTAAAAAAATAAAAAATAAATAAAAATACGATGGGTAATGTTTAATTTATTGATTTAATGTACTTTATAAACATATTAATTATTGAAAAATATTAGCGTTCTTCACTTCTCCTACACATAAACTATAAGTGTGCCAAATTTTATGCTACGCGCAATTTTCATAAAGGGGTCCAAAGTTTTAGCATCCGTATCAAATATTAACATATTATAGATTATATCCGACTTCAAATCTGTTAGTAAATACGACATATTATAAAATATAATAGGTTGTAGAAAATAACATGTAAGTATCTTCACGCCCATATCCCCGAAGAGGTAGGCAGAGGCACAACCAGGGCACCCACGACTAGCCGAAGACACTAAGTCCCATAATGTAATAGGTGGCAAGCCTATCGCAATCGCAATTTCGCAAGAATATTGGAAAAATCCAATTTTCTTATAAATAATATGTAATTGATATTAAATTTTTATTATTTTTTACTTTTTAATTTTGAAGTCGTTTTTTTAACGTAGTTATTTTTAGAATACCCACAAACGTTGCTTAGCCCATATAACAAACGAAGTTGTTCAATGCCAAGTCACACACAGGTTCTTTAACAAAAACCCTGATTTCGCTGATGAATAACTTTCCTTGTTTAAAATTGCGATTAACTTTTCCAATTTGTATCTTCTTTGAAAACATTGTTGTAATTATACTCCTAATGATTACGCAGTTTGTAAAAATAAGACAACTGAAGAGAAAACATTCACTCACGAATTTACAAAGGAAATAAATACAAATCTAACATTATCTGCGTTGAGATGTTGTAAGAAAGGAGCTGAAAAAAGCTTTAACATCTAACAATGTCATGTCATTCCAAAAAGGAGGATGTATATTTTTTTATGTTTGTTACATGAAGCTGTAATGCTACTGGAGGTTACACTCCTAACAAAGATAATGTCATTTCCAAATACTTCTCACTTACTCTAATGTGCTTTCGTCTCTTTCTGATAGTTGTAATGATAATTAACAAAGTCAAAAAGTAGTTATGCAATACCTGCAGTAGGTATCTTCTTTCTTTCTTTAGGTTTTGGCATTCACGTTAACATTTTGCCATTAGTCAAGTAGAAATTTGCATTAAATTTACCAAAATCGGGATTTAATTACAATTAGTAATAAGTCGTCAATAAGCCCTGTCAGGATCTTGTGTAAAGCGGTGGCCATAATATTCGCGTGTAGGTACCTAAAACCGGTCGTTCAGATATCATATTATTAACCGACGCAGATAAACAGGATTTATCTCAGGTTATATCTTACTAAATTACTCTGTCGCCTCTGTGATCGAGCGGTCCGGGTGTTGGACTTGACTGCATGAGGTCTCGGGTTCGAATCCCGGGTCGGCCAACAAAAAGAAAATTGGATTTTTCCAATTTTCTAATAAAAAAAAGGATTGGAAACGTGCCCGGTTGGCGATAGGCTTGCCACCTATCACATTATGGGACTTAGTTTCTTCGGCTAGTCGTGGGTGCACTGGTTGTGCCTCTGCCTACCTCTTCGGGGATATGGGCGTGAAGATACTTTTACCAAATTACTCAATAACACATGTAATGCATGTGTGCATGCATTTAGTGTAGACATGTATCTAACTAAAATATTTTTAGCCTCAGACTAATAATATATTTTTTAATTGGTCTGACTTTTAGACATATAAAAACTCATTGTGAATATTCCAACTGCCCATCATTTTTCATACGAGGATAACGTTAGATCTAAGCCTATCCCTGATTAATAGAAAGTCACGTATCGTGAATCTTACGCATTCGGATCACGAAAAATGCAAATTCCATACCCAATCCACAGAGGTACACTGACAGGTTTACATTGGGAAAATGCTTAAGGGGCCATATACGCTAAAATACGTCAGCAGTTTACTATTTTTTTCATACAAAGCAATCATGAATCTTGCTGACAAAAATACACAAAATTAACATGAATATGCTTTACTAGACTAGCGTTTCCAAAACACGATTCATTTCATTTCATCGATAGAAAAAAATCAAAAAGTTAACCCTTTTTTGAAAGCAAAACGCAAATGTCTACTTCAAATATGAAAATATCGAAACCAGATTTAACGTAAACATAGTTAAGTACTATACCTAAAAGATAAGTGTTTCAGTTTTTATACTTTTTTTCAAATTAATTTTACTTAACTCAAAGATTACTGACAAAACTCATGAATTATATATTTAATTGTCTACCTAAATACACTCATCAGAAACTCATCGAATGGGTCAAAATGTGAAGGGAGCCCTATTGGGCTAGGATGCGCAAATGGATGGGGGATTAAGCAAAGAAATGTTATTAACTTGTTAAACTTGCAATAAAATTAAAAATTTGAATTATAAAATTGATTTTAGGACTATTTATTGTAATACAATTTACGCTCAATTTATTTAAATCCTAAATAAATAGATTTGCATCGTTTTTTTAATTAAGTTTACATGCAAGACCTTGTCCAAAACCCTATTTGAAAATACATTGAGCAATTACATTATTGATATATAAACAAATAAATGAAATGAAAAAGTTTATTCGGAACAAAAATCTTTCTTTCTTCTATATTAAACATCATGCGTCGTTGGTTAAAAAAAATTATCGATCCATGCTTCTTTGTAAAAGTTGTTTGACATAGCAAAAAAACACGTTTAAATTCCAAATTTAAAAATACTAAAAACTTAAAGTGTTCGTTTTAAATTTGAAAATTCCTCTCGTTTTTTTCCAGATCCCGTTAGTATTTCCTGACATGATGAATTCCTAATAGAGATAAATTCGCATATGTGTACTAGATCGCTGTTAGATATTTGTTGATGCATTTTGTGTGTACATGAAAAGAATGAATGAATCCCGGGTCGGCCAACAAAAAGAAGATTGGATTTTTCCAATTTTCTAATTTAAAAAAAATTTGGTCGGGATTGGAAACGTGCCCGGTTGGCGATAGGCTTGCCACCTATCACATTATGGGACTTAGTATCTTCGGCAAGTCGTGGGTGCCCTGGTTGTACCTCTGTCTACCTCTTCGGGGATAAGGGCGTGAAGATACATATATGAAAAGTCCTTACCATCATCATCCAGCAATCGATCCTCTGCTCCCCATTTCCAACTACTGCCAACTACAGCAATCTCATTTCATCACTACATCGGGTATAAGGGCGTTCTAATATACGTTTGCCGAAACACAGTTTTCACTCTTTTACTCTCTCTCTTATATACTCCAGCGGTTGCCAATTCTCCGACATATGTCACCAGCCCATTGCCACTTCAACGTCAACAACTCTTGACTGACTAAAAAGTCTACAGCTCTGACTTCCTGGCGGATCACATCATTTTTGATTCGATCTTACAGAGAAACGACAAACATACGCATAAAGAATATTTAAATAAAAATATATCAGTTTTGAAGTAGGCCAAATATATTAAAAGAAAATAACCGCACCATGTTTTCCATTGTCAAGTTTTATGATTGCAAGACCGGAATCGAGTAATTATCTGTATTAAAAGTTCCGAGAGGGGAGCGTAATCGAGTCCAATTTAATCAGGATTTTCTTATGTAAAATACAAAGTTTAAGGTCAAGACGAGCATTAGAAAATTCCGTATTTTCTGAGATTTCTTTCAAAATGTAAGTACTTTTTTCATTCTGATAAAACTTATGAAAATTCCAAATGAGAATGTAAAGAAAAATTTTACGGCCTTAGAAATGAGACACAAAGAAAGTTTTAAATGCTTGAGTTCGAAATTCGAAATCACTTATCATATTTATTTTTCATTTAAAGATATAGAATTTCGATAATAGTCTGGCAATTCGTAAATTATATTCCCAGAAATTGTGTGAAAGCTGATATGGGAAGGAAGGAGGAGTAAAAGATCACTCAAAAGATACGTGAATGCAGAAAGCCGATAAAATGGATATAAATCTAATTTCTGCCCCAACTCGCAAAAGGATTTTTAAGAGCGTTTATTTTTCTATTTTTATCACATTGGCTAAGTTCCTATCCAAATGTGAAATGCCCCTAAACATTAGAGTTTGCTATTCGGTCCCTTTTTAACCGACGTTGAAAAAGGAGGAGGTTGTCGTTCAACTCCTTTAATTTTATTTTATGTCTGTTAATGGATTTCTCCATAATTTCTGAACCGATATAAATAAATCTTTTTTATTCAAAAGGGCGTACTTCCGGCACCACAAATTGTCTTAATTTTTGTGTACGTAGTATTGAATGATATCTACCTCTTGAAATGGAAGTCGTATTTTTGGAGTTTTACTGCGCTTAAATTTTTGTTTTAATGTTTTTCGCCAAAACAAACGTTTATTTTACACACGTCACATCGTGTGTGTGTGTGTGTGTGTGTGCTTATGTGTGTCTGTTACATCATTACTTTTGAACGGACCTATTTCGTTTTGTTTTTTTTTCACTTGAAAGCTGGCGCGATCGACATGGATCTTAGCTACATTGCAAGGTTTTGTTAGGGGTTCCATTTTTTTTTAAATTTTTGAATTACTTAATTCAAGCTCTTAATCGGAAACGCTAAACGTCAAACTGGAGATGTAATTTGCTAAACAAATAAGTTGCTCGTACTATAAGTTTGAAGATTCCCTGAATAACGTCTCTCTACATGTGGACTGTCCAAAATGGTAGATCAGTTATTTCTGACCTAGTCCTTTGACGTTCAAATTCAGGGTTTCAATAGGAAAACTAAGATGACGTCACTTTACTAAAATTAAAATTTAAAAATTAATCATAAGTCGTCATAGAAAGTCATGTCAGCACTTGTATAAGGCGGGTACCCCCCTTATTTAAGCTCAATTTGGCAGCAACAAGGAATTATACGATACATTATTTTTTTCATTAATACCTTACTCGTACAAATTTAATGAACGAAATTGTAAAAATGCTACGAAAAATTGTACACAAAATTCAATAATTACGAAAATACTGCGGCCTTTCTCTTAATGGCGACAAAACACCAACATGGGGTGTTGTTAATTATACCCTCGCGCGTATACACGCGTATACGCGTTACCCTCTTCTGGAATATCAAAACTAAGTCTGACGACAATACGTTTTCCTTACACTAGAATATTCTACATTCAGAGCAAGAGGAAATTTCCTTTGGTACTAGATTTGAAACAGAATTGTAGTATGGGTGTTAGACCTAACATGCAAGTCTCCTGGCTACCCTACCCTCTGGAATGGAACACGAAAATATCAAACATTGTCAATATCAAAAGAAAAGAACAAGTTGCTATATCGCNNNNAAAGGTGGTGCGTTGCCAACCTGAGGCCTCGAACAAGGATAAGTTTACCGGCTACCTTACCCTCCAAACCGGAACACGTCATGACGTTAGGGCGACAGGAATAGGAATGACGGTGGAAATAAAGGAATAGGAAAAACTCTACCAACTAGTCAGATGTCTCGGTGTTAGTGACTGTAAACCTATGCTCGCCTTTTACGAGCTGCCTGGCAGCAAGGCAGATAGATGGTCTATTCTGCTAAATGAGCCCGGTCCAACATGGGGAATTTATTGGGCCTATGCTCGAATCTTCAAAAATTAAAAAAGAATACAGGTTGACGGATTTCCTGTTGGCAAAAATACTATAAAAATAACATCCAAATTTTTACATTGGTGGTGATTCTGCTGTTCATAAACTAAACTTGTTTTAGATGCGTGCTATCTTTTTCAAATGACACATAAACAAAAGAGATGGAACATTTTAGACATGTCAAATTATTTCGGACATGTCAAATTGTGATGTTTTTAATCAACGTTTTTCCAAGTGATAGATTAAACGTCTGTAAAAATGTGGTTATAAAATTAATCTGACAACACTAAACGTGTATTGTCTCTTTCTATTACTTTCTTCAAAAGAAGATAACAATACCTAACTTGAAATAAGTTTAGTGAGTGCGTAACAAAATTACTACCATTGTTTAACTGAGGTTTATATGTGAAGCCTTTTACGTAAATATATTTACTAGTTACCTAAACTAAAACACGACAGTGACAAGCATTGACATTAAGACGACAGAAAAAAGAGAGCCCTTTGGAATAAATTTAGCTGAGTCGATGTACGCCTCTGCCGAGTTGCTTGAATTCTGACAATAAAAGAAATTTAAATTTCAAACTCTGGCGCGTGTGTGACGGGGTCATTACAAGTTAATATCAGGAGTTATAAGAAATTGAAAAGATTTTTGAGTCAACTTTATTTTGAGCTAGTTATTTACCCGCGACTTCGCCAGCGTGGAATAAATTGATTTTCGCAGAAACTTTCATCCAAGGTTATGATTAAGATGGGTCTTTGAAAATAAGTAGCCTATGTTTAAACTTGGGCTTTTAATTATGGACATGTCAAATTTCGTTCAAATCAGACCAGTGACAAAGCCGTGAAAACGTAACAAAAAGGCAAAAAGACATTTCCCATTTCTAATATGAGTAGCTGTTGCCCGTGGCGTTGCCCGCGTGGTTAATAATCCCACAGGAACATTTTTTTTGGAATAAAAACTATTCTATGTGTTAATCCGTTACCCTCTATGTGTTTTCATAAAAAGGGTAATAAAAGTGAAGGAAGCCAGACATATTTGTCAGGATCGTGATCTCGGGCACGCGATACTCTCTGCCTACCCCGTAAGGGACTTGGACTACTCCGTTATTTACCCCGTACGATATGTATGTATGTACCCTCTATGTGTGTGCCAAATTTCATGAAAATCGATTCAGCAGTTTTTGCGTAAAGGAGTAACAAACAAAGATACAAACTTTGACTTTTATAATGTTAATAACATATTTGTATAGTTGGCGAAACTTTGATCTTTGCAAATTGATAGATATATTGAAAAACACAGTAGCTCCAAGTCCGCATACATGACCCATCCTGCCCTCTGTTATCAGTCACTTGTTTTGAGGAATTAATCGCTTGCTAATTAACACAAGACCTATTACATACAGACAACTTGACTTACAAGTTAATTGGATAGGTGTAGTTTTTATTATATTAGAAGACTATGTTTACACGCGACTTGACAGTAGAATCGATTTTAATGTAAACTTTTCCATTCTTTTTAATCGTATCGTAGCGTATATTTGAACTCAGGTCTTAACTATTTGCGTTTCAAATTTCATTGAAATGTGTTAATTGCTTTTGCCATGAAAGTGTAAAAAATAGAGAGATTTTTGCATTTGAAATAAGATGTATGAATACATTACAAGATTATAACATATATTTGTAGATATTTTGTAACAAAGGACGGTAAACAAGCAGATAGGTGTACTTTTATACAAATATATTAAAAATAATCAAAACAAAGTCACCTCTGTGGTGTAGTGGTCTGCAGTCGGACTTTACTTCTTGAGGTCCCGGGTTCGATCCACGATCGGGCAACAAAAAACTGTGTATTAACAATTTTCTAATAAGAATAATGTTGCTCGAGATTGGATATGTGCCCGGTTGGCGATAGGCTTGCCACCTTTCTCATTCTGGGATTTAGTCCTAGTGTAACCACTCAATAAACCATAAGATCGCCTTTACGTCTAGTGGTCCGGTGTTGCTGTTCATTAAATGAGATCTTGGATTTGATTCCCAGATAAGGCTACGCTAAAAATGCTTTTTTTAATTTTATAACAAAAAACACTTTGCGGGTTTGGATAATGCCACGTAGCAAATTATGTGGCTGACTATCTCCCTAGCCTTGGATGTTATATTTGAACCTCTGTTACCTCTTCTGGGATACAGGCGTGAAGATACCAAATTCATAAAATGATATCCATCTGACCGCAATATCATCCACATAATAACGAATTATGATTACAAGTAGGTAATACACAATGTCCCTTAATTTAGATAACTGCGTAAAAACGTTTTGTCAAACTTTTCCGTCCATTAATCGATTAGCCGTTGACTGATTGCTATTTCAAAAAGTTTGATCGTTTGCAAAACCTCTGCCTAATGTTCATACTTGGTATAAGGAAATATGACCTGTAGAGTTACTCTTGAATACCGATTTTTGAAGTGAAAACTTCTTTAGTTTCTTCTTGTTGCGCACTTTTGGAATGTTTGAAATTGGATCGAAAATTAGTAAGACGGCACAGGGCGCTTGCGCGAATATTTGTGTTGTCATGTTTGTGTACGATAGCGCAATAAATGAATATTGTATTCTACCATATAAATGATAGTACTTTCATACTGACAATTAAAGCAATTCGTGCAAAATTATTCCCGAACCATTTCCAAATATCAAAAATGTACAACGTTAATATTCAAGTTTTCAATTCTGCCGGAGTGCAACCCGTCGTTTTTTTAATGATATTGAAAGGCACACAAGTAGATGGATTTCCTGATGGTAAGACATTCACGCCGCCTAGAAACACCAAAAGTGGTAAAGGTGCATCGCCAACCTGAGGCCTGGATGTTAGGCCTCGAGCAAAAGTAAGTTTACCAGCTACCTTACCCTCTGAACCGGAACACGACAACCGCAAGCATTTACGTTATGGCTGCAGGAGTAGATAAGGCGGTGGTACCAATCCGGGCGAGTCGCTGCGAAACTCTACCACCTAGTAGGATGTTACGGTGTTAGTGACGGTAAGACTATGCTCGCCTTTTACGAGCTGCCTTACAGGTAGGCAGGTCTATTCTGCAAAGTGGCCCGGACCAAAACAGGGGAAAATTTCATCCAAATTGGAAATTTGAATAGGATAAGTCACTTAGACACTCTTGACCACAGTAAAAACAGATTATTAACATTTAGTTCCAACAAAATTCATTGAATCCGATAAAATAATTTGTTGTTTCTTATTGACTAAAAGTAGTAAAAGTATAAGTATCTTCACGCTCATTTCCCTATGATGTAGGCAGAGGCACAACCAGAGCACACACGACTAGCCGAAGACACCAAGTCCCACAATGTAATAAGTGGCAAGCCTAAGCATATCCGATCCCGAGCAACATTTTATTTAATAGAAAATTGGAAAGACAAAGTTTTCTTTTTGGTGTTCGACCCGGGATTCGAACCCGGGGCCTCATGCAGTCAAGTCCAATATTTGAACAGACAAACAGAGACAGAGACGACAATTATTTTATTAACTTATTAACTATACTTATTAATTCAGTAGTACTGTGTTCAAGGATACCTAAAATGACATATCCGATCACATATTTCAATATTGCAATAATCATTCGAGAGTAACCCTTACAAGTTTTTTAATTTCGTTCCAAATGTTGGCTTTCCATTGTTTCAACTTCCTTGGCAATTTACTTAACAATAAAACTCTTCGTTCATACTCGTATGATCTATATACAAGATTTAATTTAATAATTCCCATATTCAAGACAAAGTTTGATGTCTCTTTCTTTGCGGTGGAAGAAGTGAAATTGTAGATCAATCTGCATACGCTTAATCAAAATCGCAAAATCGTTTTCTTCCTTTTTGTTTAGGTTTTAGCATTCACGTAATTTTGCCATTAGTCAAATTTACCAAAATCGGGATTGAATTATAGTTAGTCATAAGTCGTCAATAAGTCATGTCAGGGTCTTGGGTAAAACGGTGGCCTCATTACTCAAGCTCATGTAGTGAAATTTAGCGGCGACGAGAACATACACGATACGCTAATTTTCTTCATGATTATTTCATTCGTGCACATTCACTGAACAAAATTGTACAAAATACCACCAAAATTGACTAATGTCACTCAATATAAACACGAAATTTAACAATTACGAATAAACTTCGACCATCTGTTCTCTCGATAACTCCAAAATCTTCAATTAGAAAAACAATTTAAAAGTATTGTATTTTTTTAGTTGTTATATAATAAATTGCACCATTTTATTAATATCGGCATATTTGATATGTACGATTATAATATTTTTTTTATGTTTAATCATTTTTATTAGTTCGTCTACGTATTATGTTGTGTAATTACATACGTACTTACATGTATGTCTATATATTTTCACGCTAAGCTCTCATGTCATGACCTTGTCTGTTTTTCTCATTAATTTCCTGTCTTTTCTGTTTGTCTGGCAGATATTACTTTAAGCGATAACACCACCATTTGTACAATGCTCATTTTTCAAATACTTTTTATATGTAATATGTTTTTATTAACGTTTTACAATAAATATCTTAGCCAATGAAAATATATAGGCACTATAAACGTTAACCGTCTTAAAATAAACATGGACTAACGAAGGAATAAATTTAAGTTGATATTATTGTCTGCATCACATTGTAGTAAAGACCATATATAATACCATGTTGAACCTTGGCGTATTGTACGCCGTGTTTGTTAATAAGACGGTAATGGTGCAGTGGTTACTTTATTGCAGCTAATTAACTGATCATACAAATGACATTTAATATCATCTATTGCTAAATAAGATTGTGTGATTGTGAACTTAAAAAATATTATGATTTTTTTGACAAATTAAGGTATTTATTCTGAACACATGATTTTAATTACGATGTTGCCTATAAGTTTACTTGTTTCGTCGCCAGATAAAAACAGACAATAATATGTCCTACCGCTGTCAAATCTTCAAATGTTATATAAAAACTGCTTTCTGAAATAAGTTAACTATGAATGTAAAATGAAATGAAATATTTCATTTACTGAATATGTGTGTTAGAAGTTGTTACAAAAATATTTGTTTATACTAAAAATATTTTACCACGTTGTGGTGTGCAAATATTTTTAATTTAATTCAATTTTACTTTTAATATTTATAAGATACTAGCTACCTGTTCCGGCTTCGCTCGGACGGTAATTTTTTTTATCATAAAATTGAGATGTAAGCTATCATAAATCTCAAGTTG
>NJDD01000050.1:447800-458600 GCA_002245505.1 Calephelis nemesis
GACACCAACTTATTATTTGATACGTTACTTTTTATATCTTATCTTATATAGTTATCAAAAAAACGATTCGTTCCTCAATGATTTTAATAATAAAAAAAGATTTTAGAAAGAAAAGTTTCTTCCAGAGTATATAAATACTTACTAAGTGTTTTTTTCTATATGCGCTAAGTCAAATAAAAAAAACACAAATTTATTTACATTATTTTATTATAGTTATATATAGAATGCGGTCTAAAAATTTGTATCTGCACCTCTTTGGAAATGACCTTATGTACAATAAAAAGGATTCAGTTTCGCATTGTGTTCTATCTATCCCTCTCCCACGATTTTGCCTGAAATAGTAAAAACATAAATGTAGATACTGCCTTGGTGTTGAAACCTTTAAAATAATGGCAATACAGCTACAAATTTTCTGTTTTTTACCAAATTCTTTAAAGCTATTTCTGAAAAACACCGACATCCTCAGGAAATTTCATTTATACATGAATCTAACTTCTAAATCGAATTTTAAATAAGCGACTTTAAAAATATAGTTCCGGTGTCTGGTAACCCTGCTGTAATATAAAAGGCGTGTACATACGCGTATTTTTTTAACAAGCCGGCGCTGCGTCTATTTCACGACTTATCGGATGCCCAATTCACTCACCCAGACATATCACATAAAACGTTCCAAATAGCGAAATGGTTTGTGTACCAATGTGTGAAATTTGTGTTTCGCTAGAACAATTTCTATTTCCTTAACTGAACGAATTCCTATTATCTATAATTCAACACCAAATCGAATGCCAAGTAATGGACATTCACATTGAAGATGTATTTAGTCATTTATTACATCGATTTTCAGAAAGAATTTTGTTCCGAATTTGATATTCAATAACAATTAATATGTTATAAATTAAGTATGCCATTATATATAAGTATGCTATTATATATAAGTTTGCAATATAATAATAATAATAAATTTATTATATACTAGCTGTCCAGGCGAACTTCGTTCCACCCGTTCAGTATGTAAAATAATGAAGTATGATTTTTCTCATTTTCCCTGCAACTTTCCCAGTTTTTCTCTTCATGAAATCCTTTTCCTGATAATAACTAACACAATAAAAAAAGACTTAGCCAAATCGGCCCAGTCGTTCGAAAAATATGCGCTTACCAACACATTTAGGTATTCATTTTTATATTATAGATTCCTGGGCAAATTACACAAATTAAATCTAACCCCAAAATAAGCAAATTATATGCTTGTCTTATGGGTGTTAGCCAATGATACTAATACATAGAAATACTTAAATAGATTCCAGAATAAATTTAAAAAACTCCAAGACCTGGAAATGCATAAATCTAAATGTTCATCACACAAATGCCTGTCCTCGTCAGGGATTGAACCCAAGCGTCGCGACTGGACAGTGTAGTTAAGCGTGTACGCTAGCCATTCGACCAACGGGGCGGTCATTATATAAAATTGTGGATGACAAATTTATATAAATTGAATGTTTTAGGAATTAAATAATAGTAACTGCATGCCGTCTCCATGCGTAACAACACGAAATGTCTTTGCCTATATCGCATTTTCAACAGTGAGATTAGAGAAAGATATAGGAGAAATCTTGGTGTAATAATCTGAAAAGGCATACTCCGTTGGTTTAGTTGTGTGAAAATAATGTCACATGAAAGTTTAACAAACTTATTCGGATTCGGATAGATTCGGAGCGTATTCGGATGGTAGCCGAAATATAGCTAAAGATATAAAGATAAAAGATAGGAAATATAGTTAAAGATTCTACGATCAAATTGCTTTTCCGAGGGTGGTGTTACAAATTTCCTAAACTGGCATATTTGTATAAAAAGAGTAGATGTATGTTTAGGAGTCGTTAAACTTGGCACTCGATACTCTCTCCCTACCACACAAGTAACTGGGCGTGATATGTATGTACGTTCACCAATTAATAGAAATCTTTTAGACATTTTCTGAATATTTTAGGGTTTATACAAGGCTATCGGTTTCGCTGGCTAAAGCATCTTCAGGTACACTGTGCTTACAAATTTCAAAACATTAAATTTCCTGTTCCCCGGGTTATTTTATGATAATTGTGACAAGTGAATCTTATTATTATACACCAGCAACACCATCCACTGCGCTACGGTGATAGAGCGAATTTTCTTTAATTAAATTTAATCTTTATTATCTTTTAAATAAAAAAAAACGCTGTTTCCCTTTATCATCGCATCATACTTGAACGAAATGAACAAGTTAATTCTTTTTTTGTAGCGTTAATTAGTGTCAGAAGAAGGTTTAAGGTTTTCAATTTACATGCAATCTGGAATGAAGAGTAGCCCTTTTGTTGTAAAGTAAAAAATCTGTGCCGAATCAAAATACACGCATTAGAAAAAATAAGATTAAAGTGCTTTATGTCGATATAAATCGCTTCTTTTTGTATCGCCCGTCGCGTCGTCCCCGTTTTTAAATTTTGCTTGTTACAAACAATCTGTACAAAATTGGTAGGCCTTAGAAACGCGGACAATATCCTTGAAATTGGGACTGGCACAATATCAGCTCTTTTAAAATCACATCCTTTCTTCCTCATGGTCCGCTTCTCTTGTTAAAAAGTATTTATATTCCTTAGTCCGCTTGCAACACGATAGTAACTCTGGATGTCTATGATATTTTAATTTAATACTTTTTCATGCGTGTTATGATTAGTCTGTATTTTTTTTCAGAACAAGAAAGATAGGAGTTGAAAATATCAAGCCATGATCTTTATAGTAGCTCAACTGGAAAAAATCATAAGGAAATTGCTTTTTTGGTATTAACACCAAACACTACAGCAAAAAAATAATTTCTAGGCATTCGCTTTACCTTACAAACTTCATTCGTTTTTTGATTTAAAAACGAAATATTGTCATAACCCAAGTTATACCAATATTGTTGGGAAACTATTGCAAAACTTCATAAACTTGAAAGAAAAGAAAAAATATTTATTTGCGAAATATGAGTATTACAAAGATGTTACAAAATTGTTTAAGCATTCCAACATATTCTACCAACTTGTGGTGTGCAAATATTTAATTAGGTTTTATTCAATTTAGTATTTAATTTTAATTATTGAAGTTATACTTCTTTTGGCGCGATTGGAAAAATGGAGTGAATTTTCACGATGCGCGCGCACACCGACAGATAAATGTGACAGTCAAAAGCAACACCCTGGAGTTAGTCGCGAGCCTTTCCCTGAAGTTAGTTGCGAACCTTTTTATTTTTAATTATATTTTATGATTTTTAATTATTGTTGCATGCTATTTATGTATATTTATGTTTGTATGCGTTGTGTTATTATTTGGTATTTTGGATTGTTACGCCAAAGAAGTATAACTTATTACGTGCGTACACGAGTACACACACTATTTTTTATTTACTATTTACACACTGTTTTTTGTGATAATTTTGAGATTACATGATTACTTATTAATACAACCAATTTTTGAAATGTAAATTAATTGATCCCCATCTACCGTAAACTACCAACGTTTCCGAACCTAGCCAGACATGAGAAGAAACGGCAAAAAAAGAGTAGATATTTATATTCTTTGCTTACAAACTTCCCCTGATCATTTTCAACTTCTATTTTAAGTTTGTAATAAAAATCTTTAAGTTTAACAATCTGACACGACCATCTGACGTTGAAAGTTAAAAAAATAACACGACGAATCCATAATTATAATTAACGAGTCTTTTAAATTCCAAAAAGTTTTCCAGCCGTTGATTTCTTTTAGAAAACGCCTTCTGCGTATTGCAAGGCGAGCCTTGTTTTTCTTATTAAAAACTCTTGTATATTGACTCTTGAATCTCGATTCATGCAAGATTTAGGTAAATCTGGAATCGGAGTTTTGTCATTTTGTACTAGATATTAAACAAAAAAAACGTGTTGCAACGTCCGGGAGTAACGTTGGGCATTTTTGATATTTGCGAATGGTTAGGAAATAATTTTGCACGGATTGCTTTAATTATCAGTATAAAAGTACCATCATTTATATAGTAGAATACAATATTCATTTACTACGCTATCGTACACAAACATGACAACACGAACATTCGCGCAAGCACCCTGCGCCGTCTAAACGAAACAGTATATTTTCGCCGCGCCGTGGAAATAGAGGGGGATATTTCCTCTCCTACGCCGCGCTGGCTGTTTATTCTCCATCCGTCTTACGAATTTTCGATCAGGTCACGTGTCCTGATGCAAGTTTAGAAGTTTTTACCCATTCCAAAAAAGCAGTTTTTTTGTTTTTTACAGCATCATCAGGGCTTTGAAACTAAAGATAACTAAAGATAGATAAGTAATAGAAAGTGTTAAAAAAAGTATATTGTGGATAAGTACTAGTGTTAACTACAAAAGACGTGTAAACACTTACCTACCTACACTCAAAGGCGCAGCTAGTATTCCGTAGAGAGGGTGAACAGTACAGAATTATGTTTAAGTGAATTTATCTACTATGCATCCAGTTTATCTATTATGACCAAGACTTTAAAATACGCTAAGTTCGTCCATAGCTATTAGTCGCCAGGCTTACTTCAGTTGATTGAAGAGTTTACTAGCCATTCATTGGCAGATAGGTTATTACGGTATAAAAATATTTTACGATCAATTAAAAACCATACGACTACAAAATGACCGCCAGTTCTAATTTCTTTTTGCTGGTTTTCGTTAATTATGACAACATGAAGGTCAGAAAACTCAAGACACTATGTTGCTATTCGTTTGCTCTGATCACACATAGCTTGAGAGTAGAGACAAAGAAAATTGGTCGGATAATGTCGTTAACCATAATTAGTAGGTCCGTACTTCCCTACCCACTTACTTTTTTGCTCATCGTGTTGGTCCGGGTCTGTTAAAAAGAATAGAACATCTGACTCTTGAGCAGGCAGCTCGTATGAGGTAAGTATTGGTGACATAGCTATAGTACATAACCAACAAAGCCACTGGTGATAGAGTGCTGTGGGAAAACTTGCCTGGGTAATGATCCACCGCCTTACTTATTCCTGCCGTCATAATGACTCTGTCATGTTCCAAAGTGGATAGTGAAGTAGCCGATAGATTTGCACAATAGGTGTAACATAGACGGGCCATAGGACACCGACTCATCTATAACGTCTATGGTTGCTATAGAGTATAGACCATGGCTGTATTTTTCCATCATAAAAACCAGGTGCTTGTTCCCTGGGGGTCTACAATAAGCTCTTAAATCAGGAATGTTTTAATACTACATCGACTTTTTGTACCATGAAGTCTCTAAACAATTTTGTTACAGAATAATTTTACAATACTGCTACATAGCAGTTTTGTGACGTATCATTCATTCATTCCGTACCATGATGTCAATTTTGACAGCCAGCAGTAATGTTTTTACGTCATAATTGGCGATCTTAAAAAAGTTAATATTTGCTAGCGGATTTAAGATTGTTGGACAAGTTACCATTTAAAAAAATCATAAATGAAGCATAAAATTGTTATTTTAATTTGATTTAGGTGATAAATGTATAATTAGACTACCAACTAAACATCGACATCTCAAAACTGACGAAACAAATTGGTGCGGGCCAATATTCTATATGGAGGAATCAAACAAATAAATTTTAGACTATTTACTTAAATCGTCGTTTTCTACATACAAGTGTTGAAGTGTCTCATATTAGAAGTAGAAGTGTGGCAAAAAAAATCCAAATTTGATTACCAGAAATGTTTTTATTACTTAACTTAATCTACGCAGTTCTTCACAATTTACAAATCTTTTCCTACGATTTCATTTTTTGTGCACAATTTTGTTTATCTAAAATACGCAAGTGAAATATTCACTAAGAAATTGATGTATCGTGTATTTATAACATATACGGTACTCGTAGCATTCATAACTAAGCTCAATAAGGCACCGCTTTACCTAAGACCATAATATGACTTAATATGATGACGAAAATGACTAACTAGAGAAATGCATAACGAATAAAAACAAATAAGGAGATATTTATAAGTAAGGAATCTTAGTCTGCCGGAAGGGGACGTATCTAGGTAAGTTTTATACTTGACATTGGTTAATAATATTATGAAAAACAAATGGAAGCCATATTTATAAGAAAGAAGAAGAAGAATTAAAAAACAATTTAGCAGTTAATAGACAAATTTTACAAAAATCATTCGTTCAATGGAGTAATAAAACAAGACTGATTTAAATGGTCATGGTACGAACTAAAGTAATGGTATTTTAAGACGGAAGTATAACTTTCCTTTGACAGGACTGCTTTGTCAAAGCTTATGGTAGGCCCCCTGACCTCTCACTTAAAAAAGTAATATCTTCATTTCTTTATTTTGGTTTTCGCACTAGCGTTAGCATTTTCAATTGGTCGAGTTTAAAATTGGTTCAAGTACCCTGAATTAGTAAAATCGCATTTCAATTTAAAAAAAACAGCCATAGGTTGTCAAACTCAATTAATTCATTTCTCAAGCTCATCTAATGAGATTTGGCGGCAACGACGAAATAGACGATACACTGATTTTTTTCATGATTATTTCATTTGTGTACTTTCACTGAACAAAATAGTACAACATTTCACCAAAACTGACTAATTTCATTCAATATGAATACGAAATTAAGTTGTCAGTTCTCTTTGCTGACAATGGCGCCAAAATTTAAAAGTAAAATCGTTAAATGTAAAAGTGTACCAATTTCTTTGTTTTTCTTTCACGATGCGAGTAACATTCTGACAACAATTATCGCGAAACTCGCCGGGTCGGCTAGTGACGAGTAAATATGAATGTTGATGAGTTGATGAGATGAGATGAGATGAGTGAGTGGTACCTAAACCCCTTAAATAAAAAGCAAAGGCGTGATTGAAAAATTAATTATATTTCTGCAAACTCTGATGAGTGCTGCCCTTCCGAGTCGATACTCAAGAACCCTTACCTCCCTCGTCGAGATGTATGCGCATTGAATTATTGACCTTAATTATCTGAATCTGCGTCACGATTCGAAAGTTTTATTCGGGTTCCGTACTTTGAAAGAAAATAATGGAACCCTTAAAGGTTCTAGTCCTTCCGTAAGGAACGCGTAAAGGTATCAAGTTAAAATTTATGTCAAATACCTACCTAAGTCTATTGTCTTTTAGAGCTGTGAAAATGTCAAACTTCTGAGCCAACGCAATCAAAAGATATAGGCTTTTAGGTCGCAAATTTCGTCAAATTTTCGAAACTCGCGAGAGTGTCAAAACCTACAGAGTCCTTCCCGTGAACATGGCCATGGTCATATCATGGAATTTGGTACAAAGCAACGTCTTGTATTTTAGAACAGAAAAGTAAAAATTATGAAAACTATAAATTATTAATAACGTCGTATAATACAATGTCGTAATGGGTAAACTTTTTCTATATACCCACATGTTTGTACGGAACCCTCGGTACGCGAGTCCGACTCGCACATGGCCGTTTTTTATTTTATAAGGCGGATCTCCTGATGGTAAAAGATAATCTCCACCTTAATGCGCCGTAAATGTTACGGTTGCGTCTCCATTTTGAGATCAAGATTTAGACGGCATTTCACTCCGTAGTATACGTAGATTTAGGCAACGTCCTTGAAGAATTTTACTTCAAAATCAGTAGTAAAACCATATCTAATGTCAATGAATTAAGTTTCAATTTTGATTGACATATCTGTGAGTTGTTAATATAACCCAGTCTCCTCAGCGCAATACAAACCATTGCTGCACATCTTAAGTTTCAAGTTTTGTATATCAGTGCATTTTCTGTACGTAGTACCTATACTTGTTCTATGTCTTACACCACGTTCGCATGTGGCTTAAAACTCAAATTATGAGATTTTTATCCAAGAGTTCATGCATTTCTCATCATGCGTGTGCACGTGCTTATTATTTTATTGTAATAAAATGTGTGGACCTTTTTTACCTTTTCAAGATTCAAACCGCACCTCGAAAACGATTTGTCAAACTATTATGTAATCGGTGGTATAGTTTGGTGTATTTCCTGGTAAACACCATAGCCGGATATGGCTGGCTCATTAAAAGGAGGATGTTTAATTTTACGTAAAAGTAACAAATTTATATCTTTACATTGGCATTATATCATATATCAAGAGGAAACTTTGTAACCATTCATGAAATCATGAAATGATTATTAGTCAGTGCCGAACATAGGCCTTCGTAATCTTTTTTTTTTTTTTATTATATTGGAAGGCAAACAAGCAGACGGATTTCCTGATGGTAAGAAATTCACGTCGCCTAGAGACATCAAAAGTAGTAATGGTGCGTTGCCAACCTGAGGCCGGGATGTAAGGCATCGAGCAAAAGTCAGTTTACCGGCTACCTTACCCTCCAACCGGAACACGTCAACAGCAGGCATTGACGTTATGGCGGCAGGATTAGGTAAGGCGGTGGTACCAATCCGGGCGAGTCGCTGCGAGACTCTACCACCTAGTAAGTTGTCACGGTGTTAGTGACGGTGAGCCTATGCTCGCCTATTACGAGCTGCCTGGCAGGAAGGCAGATGGTCTATTCTACAATGGAGCCCGGAACAACACGGGGGAAATCGTCACCATTTTGGCACTTATCCGCTATTACATCATCGGATCCCTGCAACTTTGTCCAAGGATTCACCATCGACATTTTTTTTTACTTTTTCTTGATATGGTATGCAAAAAAAGGATAAGAATTAATGCAAAAAAAGGATAAGAATGTTCAAATATAATGTCGCCTGTAGACTGTCGAGATTAACTGTGGTAACAATGTATTGCCAATCTGAAGTTGTGTTGAGCTTCTTGTTTAAATAGGTCGGTTAACCTGTCCTTTTAGTTGGAAAACGACAATACAAATACTGACGCTACGATGGTAGTATCGATCCGGGCAAGTTGTTACAAAATAACTAACTCTGATGTAAATTTCATCAGTCATTTTACAAAAAAACGTTAGAAGTTTCTACCTACTATAGTAAATTAGTAATAAAAATGCATTTTGTAAACTTTCTAAGTATTGCAAGTTAAATTACGAATCTTTATTGTAAACTTACAATTGCTTAAGTGCTCTCTAGTATATCATTTTTTTAATTTTAAGGTACATGTTATATCGAGACTGCCATTTGTTTTGTTAATTTGTCGGGTTTAGATTGTTAAGAATTGTGTGTTGCTATTAAAATGAAATTAAATCGTAAAATTTCCGCTTAATATTTTTTGCGATTTTCACTGCGCTTTAAGTCAATAAAAGAGTTGCCTGAGACTTCTTTTGGTGATAAAGAACCATCTCATAGCTCTGTGTATTTGTAGGTTGGAGAATTTAGACGTGGACAAGATCATCTTCACGACAACAAACATGAAGGTCGGCCAGTGACTGCAGTTAGTAAATCTAATATCGATAACGTACGACAACTAATGACCAAAAAAAAATTAGTTAGTCAAATGAGGAACTGATAATGAGTCTGCATCCATCCATCCGGACTTCGCTTCTTGCGACTTCTTTTGATTCCCAAAAATAAAAATAAACTTAGAGGTTTACTATTCCCATGCCCAGAAACGGCGGTAAATGCATTCCAAGAAACTGTAGAAGAGATTCCTATACTAAATACTGAAACCACTGTTCACACAATGGTTCCAACGAATGGAAAAATGAGTTAAGGACCATGTATGCTAAAATACGTCAGCAGTAGGTATAATGTTTTTTTTAATACAAACCAATCATGGATCTTGCTGACAAAAATACACAAGAATAACATGAATATGCTTTATAAGACTAGTGTTTCCAAAACACAATTTTTTTCACTTTTCTCGATGGGAAAAAATCAAAAAGTTAACCTTTTTTTGAAAGCAAAACCCAACTGTCTACTTCAATTATGAAAATATTGACACCAGATTTAACATAAACATAGGTAAGTACTATACCTAAAAGATAAGTGTTTCAGTTTTTATACTTTTTTCAAATTACTTTTATAGTGTCAAAAATAGTGATTTGTCGCTTAGGACGTTTACTTTAGAGCGCAATATTTCATAGTAATCATGGAACGGGGAAGTGCGGCGATTGGCTCTTCTGGCTGACTAAGTATGGACCCTTAATAGTGAGGTTATATACTTTGAAAAGCATTAAATTAATCATAAAAATCATATCTAGTCTTATTTATCAGTTTCCAGGAACGTTCAGCGTGACCTCAGTAGATAATATTCAGTTCGCAAGTCACGTTTTCATGTAACAAGCAACAAAAATGTTGTTGTTAAATACAAAACTATGTTTTCAGAGTAAATTTCTTGTGTATATCGTTAAGTCAAAAATTGGCTTCAGACAGCCCAAGATAGGAAGAAATGGAGAAAGTTGAAGGAGGCCTACACCAAAGCGGTTGAAGAAGGCTTGAGATGATGATGATGGTGATGATCGTTAAGTCAAATTAAGTTACATAGCTTAGAATTTTACTCTAATTATATTTAAATTTTGTTTTAATTACAAATCAACGATTTGATTTGTAATACTGCTCTTAGTTTGTCTAGTAAAATATTTGTAAATTTACAAAAACAAAATAACAGTGTATTTTTAGTTAATTTAATAACGATGATAAATCAGTAAATAAAGATACATCAACTTTCACTAAAATCGGCCGCCGAAGTTTATGGGAGATCACTCCGCAGACATTCCTCTTGAAGAATCTCGCGTCAATACTAGTAGTAAAAATAGACATCTAACCTCTTTTTAATAAACACAGGTTAAAGCACTGGTATTGTGGTCTTTTAGCAATTTTAGCACTGTGATACAGTCTATAATAT
>NJDD01000051.1:0-11015 GCA_002245505.1 Calephelis nemesis
CATGTATCAAAAAATAAAAACACTGAATTCCAACCTTAAACAGGTTACATAAAGTAGGTACATAGGTATTTCCAGCTTTGCATTTAAAGTGAGAAAGAAATAGAATGTTTTGCATGTTTAGTTTCCACTATGATGATTGTTGGTATTAGACTAATGACCAACGCTGAAGTAATTGAAGTCAGTTAGTTCACTTATAAATTTTGTGTTTTAGTATTTTATAATGTGACGTCACAAGGCTTTCGATCCCCCCGCCCCTTGTCACATTATGTCATATTAAGATGATACCCTCCCCCCCATTAACGTGTGACGTAATTTATGGATGGCCCCTTATGTACCAAGTGCCAACAAAAAATATACATTTTGTTATTCCGTAAGAATAAAACGTTATTCATATTAAAACAGTATATATCTAGTTTTATATCAAATTTACATATGCTACTATATTCTTATCTAAAACCTAAAAACAGTGTGCTTAATGTAACGAAAAAACATTTAAATAAAATACAATTCCTATTTCCAGTGTTTTTATAGTTAAACTAGCTGTTGCCTGCGGTTTCGTCAGTGTTTTCACAGGAACCCGTTTTGCGATCAGGATTAAAATTACCCTATATGTTAATCCAGGTCACAATCTATCTATCTGTGTTCCAAATTTCAGACAAATCCGTTCAGCCATTCGAGCGTGAAGGAGTAACAAACATTAAAAAATACAAACTAAAAATAATAAATAAATATTCCTGAACAAGTTACACAGATTGAATCTAACCCCAAAGTAAGCAAATTATATGTTTGTATTACGGGTGTTCAATGTCAACGATTCTGATACACACAAATACTTAAATAGATACTAGAATGAATACAATGAATCGAACCCGAGCCTCGCGGTTGGTCGATGTAGTTAGGCGTGCCACTCGACCAACGAGGCAGTCAAAATATTAATAGGAAATTAATAGGATGTCAGATTTTTGTCGTGTTAATTGAGTACTTTAAACATATTCATAGTTATAATATAGTAACAGATAACCAAAAATAAGTTTAAAGTATGTTCACGCCCATATCCCCGAAAAGGTAGGCAGAGGCACAACCAGGGCACCCACGCCTAGCCGAAGACACTAAGTCCCACAATGTGATAGGCGGCAAGCCTATCGCCAACCGGGCACATTTCCAATCCCGACCAACATTTTTTTTTTATCAGAAAATTGGAAAAATCCTATTTTCTTTTTGTTGGCCGACCCGGGATTCGAACCCGGGACCTCATGCAGTCAAGTCCAACGCCCGGACCGCTAGACCAAATATAAGTTTAGAAATCTAATTATTTTTAATCTATATTTCCTGGAATATTTATTACTTTTTTTAAAGTATTATTATGTATTTGTATCTATACCAATAAATCTATAGAAGAATGCATTCTATACATTAAAAATAGTTAACAAAATATAAATGCAGGCAACTAAAAGTTCCCTACTTTTTACCACTTTTTAACCGAACACATTTTTGACATTTTTATATTTATTGTCGGTTTGTCTATATTTCTTTCTGTCTGTCTGTATCCCGAACGCGATTCACGCCGAATCTACCGAACCAATCGTAACTAAATTTGGCGATATCTACTTTATGTCCCAACGAAGGTAATAAAATACTTTTTATCCCGGTTCCCATGGAAGAAGTTTAAAGGCCAAAATGTCCGATTTCAGTTTTTCGTATTGTAGTACGTGCTTTAAAGCCTGTCCTGTATTTTTTCTAAGTTTTGTAGTTTAGAAATTACAGTCATAACAACACTCAGTATAAAGTGACCAAATATACTTTTTATCCCGCTTCCCGTGGAATTACTCATTCCACGGCAAGCGGGATAAAAAGGTCAAATATTAAATTTGACAATAATTCATTAAGGCGAAGTCCGATTACAGTGTTTCCTTATGTATTACGTGTTTTAAAGATAGTCTCGTATTTTTTTCTAAGCCATAAGTTTTGTAGTTTAAAAATTGCAGTCGGAGTTTTGGCGCCGTCGAAAGAAAAGATGGTCGAAGTTTTTTCATAATTATTAAACTTCGCGTCTATATTGAATGAAATTAGTCAATTTTGGTGGCATTTTTTACAATTTTGATCGGTGAAATATGACAAATGAAATAATCATAAAGAAATTAGCGTACCTATCGTGTATTTCCTCGTTGCCGCCAAATTTCACTATTTGAGCTTGAGTAATGTGGCCACCGCTTTACCCTGACATGACTTATTCATGACTTATGACTTATTATAATTGAATACCGATTTTGGCAAATTTGATGCCAATTTCTACCTACTTGACTATTGAAAAAATACTAACGCCAACGAATGCCAAAATCTAAAGAAAGAAATTGCAGTCATAACAACACCCAGTATAAAGTAACCAAATAATTAACAGTAATAATAACTTGAAATCCGGAATGTAGAGACCATTTGAACGTACAGGTCAACTATTCTTATAAAATAACATGTCCTGACTGACTGATTCATCATCGCCGAGCAAAACTTGTTAAAGTTACAGCCATGAAATTTGGTGAGTAGGATCATTTTATTGAGTAGACACCCACGAAGGGGTAACTCTTAGGGGTAGAATTTTGGAAATTCTACCCCTAAGAGGATGAAATAGGGCTTGAAAGTTTGTATGGAAAATGGTCATTTTTAAATTAGAAACATGAAACTCTACTTTTGGACTATTACTTTTTTTATTACTTAAGCGTTTCTGGAAATTCTACCCCTACGGAGGTGAAATAAGGGTTAAAAGTTTGTGTGAAAGTCCTTATTAATAGGCTATTGATTAAAAATAAACAAGTACGTTTAAGAAATAAATAAGTTATTAATACAGTTCTCAATTCAACTCCTTTCCAGTTAGTTAACTGCCACAAGCAAAGCCGCGGGTAACAGCTAGTCTTACATATATTTGTCTTCAAACCAAATCCCCTTTTAGATTAGGTAGAGAGTATCCAATACCAAGTGAATGAAGTTCACCGGGTCAGCTAGGTTTTAATAGATTTACATAATGAGCATAATAATACAGCTACACCTCCACCCCATCCCACCCCTCTAAAGACAATTGTTTCTACTGCGGAGCATGCCTTTTCTCATTTTGCCACATTTGGGTTTTCACAAGTATTTATCTTTGTAAATCAGTGTGTTTTTAACCTTGTTTCTCTTAAAATATGTAGTACAAAGACAGGTCACGATCAAAGGGTTAAGTTTACGCGTTAGTTTCCCACGATACGGTCTAAAGTACCGTAAAATAACCCTTTCTTACGGAAGCTCTAATGGGTTAAAAACATTTACGCAAACCTAGACAGTTTATGAACGCGTACACTTTTATTTGGCTCTGGGGGTCAAATTAGTCATGTGGTGTTAATTATTTTTTACTGAGACTTTGTTTAAAAGAGCTTTCATTTACGATATTAGAAGGCATCGCCTTTGTGGTCCAGCGCTCCAGGTGTTGGACTTGATTGCAAGAGATCCCGGGTTCGATTCCCGGGTGCAACAAAAAGAAAATTTGGTTTTTCCAATTTTCTAATAAAAAAATGTTGCTCGGGATTGGATATATGTGCCTGATTGGCGATAGGTTTGCCAACTATCACATTGTGCCTCTGCTTACCTCTTCGGGAATATGGGCGTGAAAATACTTATATTAGAAGGCAAACAAGCAGACGGATTACCTGATGGTAAGATAATTACACCGCCTTGAGACGCCATAGGTGATAATGGTGCGTTGCCAACCTGAGGTCGAGATGTCAAGCCTCGAGCAAAAGTAAATTTACTGGCTACCTTATCCTCCGAACCGGAACACGGCAACGCTAAGTACTGACGTTATGGCGGCTGGAATAGTCAAGGCGGTAGTACCAATCCGGGCGAGTCGCTACAAAACTTTACCACCTAGCAGGATGTCACGGTGTTAGTAACGGTTAGCCTATGCTCGTTTTTACCAGCTGCCTGGCAGGAAAGTAGATGGTTTATTCTGCAAAGGAGCCCGGACCAACACTGGGAAGTCAATTGCTAGACCACACAGGGTGAAGTTCAACATACCTATATGTTACTGCAAATATTTTAATTTTACTTACCTATTCCTGACTCTGTGATATTCCGACCCGACTTGCACATTAGGCCTAACATCCCCGCCACAGGACAGCGACGCACCTGTAACATCTCTGGTATCTATAGACCTCGGTTTTCCTACCATAGTGAGAGCCTTGTGTTATTCGCCGAGCTTTCACATAAAAAATAATGACTATATGTTACAAACGCAAAAAGCTCCAGCATTCCGATTGGTCCACTTATTTTATCCGTGTTGGTCTGGGCCCTTTTGCAGAATAGACCATCTGCCTTCCTGTGCCAGGCAGCTCGTAAAAGGTGATCCTAGGGTTACCGTCACTAAGACCGTAACACTCCTGTGTCAGTTCAGTTTTTTTATCTATTCCTACTAAAATAATATCATTACTCGGCATTATCGTATTATAATTTGGAGGATAAGGTAGTTGGCCCATTCTCAAGTTGGCAACTTTTATGAAAGATCATAAAAAAATTACGAAATCACTTGCAATTCTACAGGAAATGAGGAAATATCTCGGTTTGCTAAATTTTTAATAAATTTGCCGCAGTCAGGATGTTATGACCCCATCGCCCAAATCGCCATAATTAGGCAGTAGAGCTATATGCAGCATGTAGTGATAGTAGCGACAGTAATAATTCAGGCAATTATTACTATCGCCTTACATATTCCTGTCGGCAAAGCATCTATATTCGCCATTGACATATTGGAAGGTGACGTAGATAATGAATTGCACCCGTGACGTAAGATTTTGGCCATAGCAATGCACCAGTAACATCAAAATAAGTGATGATTGTCTTGAACTTTAGGAGATTCAGATGCTTGTTTACTAGCATAAATCACAATATAAATAAGTTGAATAGTTTTCCAGAAATTCTGGCTTATTCTTATAATTATTATTTATCTTCTTTTAAGTTTAATAAATTAATTTAATAAAATCGTATTTGATATTTTTGGCGCTTAGTAAAACTTCTAAATGCTCATATTATAAATGAATATTAATATTGTATAAGTTATACTTAGGTTACAATGTCATATCTTTTATTTTTGTTTCATATGAAAAAGATAGAATGCATCTAAAATAAGTTCAGTTTGTGTACAGAGTGACAACCAACTTAAACTTAAACTTAGGATTATTGTTTTATAAAAATATTAAAACCGAACCTGTAATTGGCACCTATTACGAAAAACATTTAAAAATATTACAACATCTCAAGCAACCATCGACAGGAAATGGTAATCGGTTACGTATTAAAAGCAAGTCTCTTGACGGACAAATAAGGCTAGTGCCGTATCGAGAAGGTCGATTGTGATATCACCTGGATGGAAGTTGTCGCGTGGGTGATAATAATTATAGTACTAGATCAATATTTGTATTTGTTACAATCTGTAACTTGATCACAGGCGTTTTACCAAAATTTGGAAAAAGGGCTACAGTTTTCAAGTGTATGTATATTTCTTATAGCCTGAGCCTATCCTGATAGCCTGTAAGCCGATCATGCTGCATGCATGCACAAACTATCTGATTTTGGACGCCATATTGTAATGTTCAAACTATTGGGATACTAGCAATTAGCCGCGTCTTTGCTCGCGTGGCAGTTAATATATTTACTGATTTTAGCCCATTAAGGGCAGAATTTCCAGAAATGCTTAAATATTAATCTATTTATTTTTAACAAGTAGCCCAAAATAAAGTTATATGTTTCTAACTTAAAAAATGACGGTCTTCCGTGACACCTGGACCGCTAGTTCATAAGTGTAAAAAACTGACTTTTATTGAAATATTATTTATTATTATATCATTAAATAGAAAAGACGCATTGCAGATTAGCAACACCAACTTTAAAAAAAATCAAGATAGTTTTATCCAATAAAAAAATCTGAACACAAAACAAACAATTGAATTAAGAACACTTTTTTTGAATTCGTTTATAAGAAAAAAATCACAAATTCGGAAAGTAAGCTCAAAGTCATGTTTTTCGCAACCAATTGTAAAGGTATCTTCCCATGCATGACAATACAATTTTCATCAACGTTTTCATTTTGACCCACTAACAAAAGAGGCACCACGGATCTAGGTCAAACGGTATAGACATTATACGACGGGACAAGTACACGACTTTGATGGCACATAATATCCTCAGTTGTAAATTTGATACGATAATATCGTGTGAAGTAGGCATTATTTTGTTTCTACTAGCTATTGTCCCGGATTTTCACGTATACTTGATTATAATACATGGGGCACACTAAAAGTTTTGCACTTCTAGCTAACTTTTTGAATTTCGAATGTTACATTTTTAAAATGATGCAACCTTAAGAAGGTTTCTTCTTCTTACGGTTGCAACATTTTAAAAATATAACAATATTAAAAAAAATAAAAATATAACAGTAATAAAAAAATTGGCGGGAAATAATTTGTCAATTCTTTTTTTCTCTCACACATCATAGTTTTGATGATTTCTTATGATTTTAAAAGTTCTCTTTCTCCGCAAGACTGTGCCGCTCGTCTTCAAAATGTTTTTGGGAGATAAACACCTTGTTTGAGCACAGTGAGGCATTAAGTATGATAAATATTATTACAATGCGTTCAGTGGCTTAATAATTAAAGAGCAATAGATAGTCTTTCGTTATTATAATATTAGTATAGTCGCCTCTGTGGTCAAGCGGTTCAGTTGTTGGACTTGACTACACGAGGTCCCGGGTTCGAATCTCTTGTCGAGCAACAAAAAAATTGGTTTTTCTAATTTTCTAATAAAAAAAAACGTTGTTTGGGATTGAATATGTGCCCGATTGGCGATAGGCTTGCCACCTATCACTTTATGGGACTTAGTATCTTCGGCCAGTCGAGGGTGCCCTGGTTGTGCCTCTGTCTACCCCTTCGGGGATATGGGCGTGAAGATACTCTCTCTTAATATTAGTATGGATTTAAGAGGTCCTCACAAAATTTTCCACGATTCAGGAAAGTCACATGTCCAGAGTCATAAAAAGCATCACAAGTTCATCAAAATGTGTTAAAAACAAAATGTAGACACTATTAAAAAACGGAAGGTGGTATAAAAGTGTTTAACTGAATTTTAACTACTATTGCTTGGAATTCCACTGTTAACTATAAAACGCCTCCGCTAAACAATGTAGTTAGTATCTAAATACGTACAGTGCGAATAAAATGTTACGATATGTATACAACATTTGAGGCAGGGAGGTGCGCATTCGTATATGTTTCATGTTTCATAAATACATGCGAACATACATACGTACATACACACATACATACATACACACATACATACATACATACATACATATGTTCATACATACATAGGGGACACATACATACATGTAAGGGACTTGGCATAGTCCCTTACAGGGTAGGCCGAGTTCCAAATCTCACGATCCATGCAGACCTTTCTGACTTCCACATTCATTACCTTTTTTTATACAAAGACGCTGGTTTCGGAGACTACTGACACAACCCTTTGGGTAATACCCGAGCGATTTGATCGTGGAATATCAACTTTAGTCTCCCCGGACACATACCTCCATTTCATTCATTCATTCGCATTGTATATCTATTGATTTGCTGTCAATCTTTCATCTGCCATTCTTTCATCTACCATTCTTTCAACGTGGTCGAATCCCCTTCAACGTGTCGAATCTTTCAACGTGGTCGAAGCGGATTCCCTTTCTCATTTAAACACCAACACTTTCTCTCAGTCCCACTCTTTCTCGGATCTCACTGCTACAAATAGAGTCAACTCATAGTTATAGATTTTATACACACTTTTTAAAAGCTAACGACCAAATCCTGAACGTTTAAATGAACGTTATTTATCTTAAGTTATATATCCCTGAGGATTTGAAAATGAAACCGGTTGCTAATGTATATCATAAAGTATTAAATAAAGTGTATTGTGAAAAAGCACATGAGTTTACTTTAAAAGAGTGCATATACAATGAAATTCCACTAAGTGTCGACGATGAAAAGTATAGATTCTATATATTTTACCCTTACTTCAAAAAAGAGGAGGTCGTCAATTTGACTGTATAATTCTCATTGTATGTTCGTTATGCGAATATATGTACGGTATGTTACGGTGTGAGGTAAGTCTACTAACTATCCTATCCTACAAACGGATTACGACAGCAGCGAACATTGATGTTATAGTGGAAGAAATGGGTAGGTGGTGCAAAACCTAGCGTGTTGCAGGCTGCAGCTATACTTTAAAACAAAAAAAAACACTCACCTCTTATTTGTTATAATACAGTGTATTTGCATCTTTCGAACGTATTACGTACTCGCTTATATTGTTCTTGCTTTAAACAATGCTGCCAAGGGTAATGACATTGTATTTATACTTACAATATTCTCCTCGCTTAAGTCACAACAATTTATAGTACTACTATTTAAATTATGCGCTTCAGCTTTACACTTTTTACCCTTTATACTTTTATTTTTAAATTAGATGACCTAATCTAAATTTAAGCGAAATGATTAATTATGTAATTACAACTCTATATCTTTGAAATACATTCGGATTTCCGAAGCTTGGCGAATATAGCCGAAGCGCATAATTAAATAGTACTACTAAATTTATAATGAAATTGATAAAAAAAGTTATACTAAGTTAGCAAAATCATTATACAAAAGGTAAGGCTTATTCTAATACTTTGCCTCATCTTAAACCACTAATGACGAGGCAAAGTAATAGAATGCACCTGCCTTAATATATGCAATGCAAAGCCACTCTCGGGCCTCGGCCCACGATCCCGGATTTACCTGCCTCGCATAACGTAATACAGTTTCGCACGCCAAACCGAATTTTAAAACCAAATTTATTCTCTCAGAGTGTTAAATTTATAACTGTGTTTTTACTTTATATTTATTCAATAAAAATGACTGTCAAAAATATCACACGAGAGCTAAATTTTTATCCATACCATTTTTACTTGATATAAATGAGGAAGCTGCCTGTATATTTGTAACGCTTTCACGGTAAAATGAAACCGATTTTGATGCGATAGTCTAATAGACTCGAGTTGTAAATCTAGACTACATTTTATTTTAACAATCAGCTCCAAAAGACTAAAGTATAAAGGATGAACATACAGACGAAAATCATATTTAAGGTAACAAATACGTATCCCTCTACGTATCGCCTCTGTGGTCTAGCGGTCCGGGTGTTGGACTTGACTGCATGAGGTCCCGGGTTCGAATCCCGGGTCGGCCAACAAAAAGAAAATTGGATTTTTCCAATTTTCTAATAAAAAATGTTGGTCGGGATTGGAAATGTGCCCGGTTGGCGATCGACTTGCCACCTATCACATTGTGGGACTAAGTGTCTTCGGCTAGACGTGGGTGCCCTGGTTGTGCCTCTACCTACATCTTCGGGGATATGGGCGTGAAGATACCAAATACGTATCCTGTGCTGACGAAGTCGAGGTTTTACAACTAGTGTGATATAAATTTGTGTACAAACATTCGGATTTCAGCTCTTAATGTTAAATTAGCTCTGTCTTTAGGAACTACCAGCAGTCAAAAAAACTAAAAATATTTTAAATCTAAATAAAATTATTTAATTTGCAAATTTTCCGCTAAAAATTTTTTTTAGCGGAAAATTTGCAAATTAAATAATTTTATTTAGATTTAAGTATGGATTTCCGCAAAGTAACGCCTTCTTCTATCAATTTTCCTAAAAATATTTTATTTTTCTTCGCCTCTTGGTTGAGGCTCAAACGTGCAAATCTAAGACGACGACGAGGTCTTTTTTAAAAAAAATAATGAATACGGACTTTCTTGAGATTTCTTCATCTGAGTATCTACTATGCCTACTTGTTAGCCCAAAATAATACTAAAAAGCAATAACCCGCGAACAGTTACATATCAAAATCCAAAAAAGACACTTGAAATATGTAAAAAAATATATTTGTGAAGTAGTAATTATAATTTTAGCTTTCAGTGCAAGGTTACTTAAGGTCCTAGTGGCACTGATAATAGAGTGCTGAGCAGTCTTGTCTTGTCCTAGTGAGAATCCCCCTTACCTATTCCTTTAGCCATAATGATTTTTCCGGATAGTAGGATAGCCGGTAGACGCACAATAGGCAAAGCACCTATAATTAGGTATTGTATATGTGCTTCGCCTATTGTGCGTCTACCTATAACATCTATGGTGCCTATAGGTTACGATTGTCTCTTATCATCAGGCAAACAGTGTGATTTTTCGCTGGTACTGTATATTTTGATTCTTTACGTGAACGTAAAGAAGCACAATATATAAAGATTAAAAATAAAAAATTATGGAAGAATTAACAAAATTCTTGTTTTGTATCCTAACAGGTATGAACTCCGGTCGCGATACGTTGACCTCGTTCAGAAAGTCACCTCGCTTCAAACAAACAGACAAACAAAAACCTTAACAATAAAAAACTTGTTACAAAATCAATTCAAATCATTTTAGTGTAAACAGTAAACATTCGACAATGTATCGCTGCAATGTGTAAACTAAAGAAAAGTAGGCGTAACAATGGGCGAGTACTGGAGTTTGGCCAAAACTCAGTTTACATTTTAGTTGACTACTACCTTGGGATACTTTGACAAGGTAAAGGCATGTACACACTTATGCCCGCATCCTATACCCAAAAACGAGTCGTTTTGTCGACGGACAGTAGTTTTTATAAAATCTTTAAGACGGAGATGCGGTGGTTATGTTGTCTACATTATAAATACAAATCAGGATTTTTAACTGACTTTAGAAAACAAGAGGAGTTATATATTCGACTCCAATATTTTCTATGTATGTTAATCGATATATATCTGTCTTTTCCGAACAGATTTTAGAAATCGTTTTTTTTGCAGTTTTACTATCCTAAACTTTTCAGTACAAAGTAAAACTCTGCATCACCGCAAACATTTGAAGCATCATCAGGGCTATATACAGGAGGTTGTTAT
>NJDD01000051.1:18181-32669 GCA_002245505.1 Calephelis nemesis
GATCAAACGAGGCAAATCTATATATATAAAAATCAATGCAACTTTTCATTGTAATTTTATAACTCAAAAACGGGCTCATCTAGCCAAACCAAATGTTTAGGCTTTGTTCCGACTATTTAGTAGATGGTTTATGTGAAGTTTGCATAAAATCGTTCGAGCAGTTCTTCATTTAACACATTTTTTGTAACAAATGAATTCAATAAATGGCGGTACATTTTGTTACTGGGTATTTTTCAGTCAAATTGAAACTTTTTTCAGATGGGGATTGTGCTGTCATATTAAAACTTTTTTCAGTTATTTTTTGTTTTTTTTGTGTTATTTCATTCATGCGGTCTGTTATATACGTAGCGACGCACGTTTTAAATACAAAGTAACCGTCTTATTATATAGATTAAAGTAATAATAAAGAAAAGTTGTTATTATAGTTTCTTTTTTTGAGTCGATAAGCCCAAGTTGAAATTTGAAGTATCTGGAGTATACTGCCTAAATAGTTACATTTTCAAACTTTTAACGCTAATTGGCTTTAACGATTACAAGGAATAGTGTACTTATTTTAGAATATGTCACAGATAAAGCAAAACGTTATTCTACAGAAAAGTTAATCCGAGAATTGATACACAGAGAATAAAGCTCGTGAAATGTAAGTTTTATTACTGGTATAGCTATTCTCAATAAAGTCGATGTTGGTGAAACTGGGCCTAAGTGGATCGATTTTGATAGGTAAATTTACGTATTACGTATTACATACGTAAGCCAACGATTTGTGGTTTTCACATCGGCTTTAAAACAAAAGATCTGGTTAATTACTTACTAAAAGTTTCTTCACCGAAGAGGTAGGCAGAAGCACAACCAAGGCACCCACGACTAGCCGAAGACACTAAGTCCCACAATGTGATAGGTGGCAAGCCTATCGCCAATCGGGCACATATCCAATCCCGAGCAAGGTTTTTTTCATTAGAAAATTGTAAAAACTAATTTTTTTTTGTTGACCGACCCGAGGTTTGAACCCGGAACATGTCATGTCGAACACCTGAACCGCTAGACCACAGAGGCTTACTAACCTTAAAAAGCAAGTACTTAAAAAAACTGATTCATTTAGTTTTGCTAATAATGCAGTAAACGGGTTGACTAAAATATAATTAAGAAATCTGGAATGAGATTTATTTATGGAAAAGAACTATTGCATAAACGTGTAACAGAATTCCACCAAGTACCGACATTGAAAATTTAAGACATGAGTCCACATAAAAGTTTCGAAGTTCCATACAGTCAAGAATGTATTGATCGTGAAAGTAAACATAGCCATGAGGCCCAGTTTGATAGGCTGGTCAGGTATAAAACTTTACAACCTATGACTCACATGCACCGACTATTTACCTATCAAGATCGATCCATTTACCGGTGAAAACGTTATAAACAGACACACTTTCGCATTTATTGCGTTGCAACTTGGATGTTTAGTTTTTTGGTACTTTTTCTATGCCTAGTTTCTTTCTTCCTTTAGATTTTGACATTCGCGTTAGCATTTTGCCATTAGTCAAGTAAAAATTTGCATCTAGTTTACCAAAATCGGGATTCAATTATAAGTAGTCATAAGTCGTCAATAAGTCATGTTAGGGTCTTAGGTAAAGCGGTGGCCTTATTACTCAAGCTCATGTAGTAAGATTTGGTGGCAACGAGAAAATGAGATACCTTAATTTCTTCATGATTGTTTTATTTGTGCACTTTCACTGAACAAAATTGTACAATATGCCACCAAAATTGACTAATTTTACTCAATATAAACACGATATTCAATAATTATGAAAAAACTTCCACCATCTTTTCTCTCGGTGGCGCCAAAACATTTGTGAAAAAAAACCCGAATCTCTGAAATTTAATGTAAGGACATCAAAACTCCACAAAAAAGAATTTGATTTCAATAATTATATCATCACATAAAAAAATGTGTGTTTTTTTTTCTCCAGGTTCCATAATCAAATCCTGAGTTGGTGAAAATGACACTACCTCGAAAGTATACCTTTAAAAAAAAATTAAAATCTGTCTATAAATAAAAAAGAAATCAATCAACATACTTACATTAAAAAGCTTAAGAGTCGAACATACAACTTCCTCCTTTTTTCAAAGTTCGTTAAAAATTGCCCCTTCTACTTTATATCTCAATAACTTTAATATAAGAAAACTAATGCTTTTTAGTAGTATTCTGTGGAAATCAGAAAAAATCCTCTTTAAAATATGGGAGACAGAAAAAGTTACGAATTTAGTTTACTATTTTTAGTTCTTTATCTTTTACCTATTCGAAGTGTATCAGACAGCTCGACGTCCAAGGTTATCGGAGACCGATCTAATCAAGTCGAGGCTTTTGAACTTTAACGTAGTCATGAGTTTTTATGTTAATTCAATTCAATCACATTATAGGCTGAATAAAACCGGATTTAAAGGTTATGCTGATTATCCACTGTATGACATTAAAAAACATAGTGCTACTCAAATGTTCTTTAAAGGAAAGCAGGTGACAGATTTACATTGTCAAAATAATAAGTTGTTGTGATGATAGTATTTTTATAATATTAAAAAAACATTGTAACAAAGGTTCTAGGAAAGCAAGTAAGTGACAGATTTTTTATAACTAGTGGTCACCCGTTGGTCGAAATTCGACTTCATTGAAACAACAAATCATAATCTCGAGTTTCTCTCTTTGCACTACATTTGGTGATTCAATTTTGTTTATATTGTTAATACTTTAAAATTCGTATGAAACATTTATGTTTAGGATAAAACATATTGACCAGAGAGGTTTTGAACTCATTAAAAGATGTAAGGATACGCTTTTTCATTACATTTCCATATTTTTAGCAGGGTCATTAACCTAAAACCTAATTAAGATTTCCTCATATTCGTTTCGTTGTGAATCTTAATTTTGGCTTTTTAATTTTAATTTGAGTGCTTTATTTACTATATTAATATTAATTATTATTGTGTGTTTTTAAAGTTTATATGTATGTTTTGTACTGTTTTATTTTTCTCTTAAAACTAGATGTTTCCTAGGGCTTCTCTCTTTTACTTTTCTCTTTGTTAAAGTTATTTAACTTTTCGTGATATCCCCGTTTTAATATCGGCTAATATAAATATCTAGGTTGTCTTTTTTTATAAAGTTAATTAATTCCGATTACTCCATTTTCGCTCTAAAATGGAATATACAAATAAACATGCAAACTTTAAAATTTTTAATATTTTTTTTCTATAATTATTTACCTTGACGTTTTCTCATAGAAATTTTTGCGTAGCAAAAGAATCACCTATTGTGTTGTGACTTATATTGTAATATATAATGTGTATTGATTCTTTCATATCAAAAAAAACTATGAACATCCGTTATCATACTCAGAATACGTCATTTCGTTTTTAGATCAATACTGAGCTATTGTTGGAACAGCAGAACAAATATTGACCCTCAACGGTGTCGAACCTACACCTAGTTCTTGACACGTGACAACATTGTGCATGCTTTATCAAAAATAATGAACTTTCAAAAATAAAGAAACATTTTGAATGAGTTTTTCTTGGCTAAAAAAATTAACTTAAAAACTGTTTATATCAATGTCTAGATAAAAAAAATACACCAACCCTTCTGAGGCATAAGGGCAACCATTCTCATTGCCGTCTTACATTGATAACTAAGTATCTGTGGTCTAGCAGTTCAGTTGTTACACTAGACAGCATGAGGTCCCTGGTTCGAATCTCGGGTCGGGCAACAAAAATAAAATTGGGTTTTGTCCTATCCCAGACTAAGAATGACGAAGCCAATATTATTTTTTGCTATGATAATGATTTGCTTTTGCTTATCGTGCAATTCTTCCAAAACCGTTGTTTGTTTGTATTTCTTTTCATAAATCACAACATGACTGACAAAACTTGACTTGGTAGGGGCTAAGGGTTAGCCCCTACTAAAACCTGCATATATAAAAACGTTTCGCCTTACTAATAATAATAAAACTTACGCGCCCCGTGATCTGGTGAGCAACTTCACTTTGCCTAACAAAAAAAACGGGTTGCACTTCAGGAATGCCGCCAGAAGTGAAAATTTGAAATTTAACGTTGTGCATTTTTAATGTTTTGGAATAGTTTTTTTTTTCACGATTTTGCTTTAATTATCAGTATCAAAATACTATCATTTTTGTGGTAGAATAAAATATTTATTTATTGCGCTATCGTACACAAACATGACAACAGAAACATTCGCACACGCGCTCTGCGCCGTCTTACGAATTTTTGTCTTACGAATCAGGTCAAGAGTCCTGACGCGAGTTTAAAAGTTTTTACCCTTTCCAAAAAAGTGCGCAACGTCGCTAAAAAAGTTTTCAAAATCAAAGTTTTCAAAATGGATTACACGCCAGATCAACGGGCTAAAAAGTTGTATTAGTAAGAGGGTTTATTTACTTCAAAAGTGTAAACATCCGCCGTACACGTCTTTATTGAGATCGGTATCGGTTATATTTTACTAGTAAATATTAACTGAGAGTGGCCTTAAACCTACATCCAGTTTGGTACCTTGAAGCTCGCGTAGGTTTGTGAAGGTTTTGTGAACTCAAACAAAAATTATCAATAACACGGTCAAATTATTGAGTTGAATGATTCAATACGTTCAGTTATTTTGACTGCACAGTTATACATTCCTGCTTTAACAAGAATATTACATTCGAATGTCAATCAATTGACAGTTGTGTAAAATTTATTTTCTTCAAGTTGCGTGATGCTTTATCTAACATTGGCAAAATCAAAATACGCACGGTAGAAGAAGAAGTTGCGTGATGTGACACAGATAAGTAAAGATTAATTTATGTACAGGGTAATTTATACGTTGTGTAAGTCGACCTTCGGGAAGTGCACTTTTTAGTCAAATCACACAGTTTTAAATGTGAGACACCATAATCAAAAAAAACATTATCGAGGTATTTGATATTTTAGATATTTCCGAAGATGTTATATTTTTTAGCATTTATATTTCTATTTCTAGTATTTATTTTTTTCACTTAAAGAGTCCCTCACATTAAGTTTTCATTATTTAGCAATAAAGTCAAAAAGAACAAAAATTGATCTGGATTATGGGCTTGATTTACTAATTTTTTTTTTGTTCTCTTTTAGATAGTGTATCTCATTTTTAAAATTGGCCGTTTTGACGAAGACTTGCACTACCTAAAAGATATAGCTCGGCTTACAAATAACCCTGTATGTATGGAACCAGAGCGCTATTTCCAACCGGATACGACATAAGACAAGAGCGTACACATTCTTAAAATAGGGCAAAGCATGTGATATTCCTGGAGTTCCGGATGTTCGAGAGCAATGGTGATCACTTTACATTTGTTATAACACTTGTCGTCTCCCTCTTCTGTAAAAAAAAAATTATTCTAAAGTAAGATCAATCACGTACACCGCTAACCAATAAGATGACAGTATGAAACGCAATGATAGCGTAAGTAATTGAGTCGACTAACTCAGTTAACTCAGTTTATAATCTAAACGCGTGCACCATATCTATAGGTACTGTTATTTACATGGTTCATAAATAACGGCCCGATGGAGATAATCGCAAGTGTCGCTACGATTTGTTTAAGTTGCTATGACACTTACCGTAAGTACGCTGTTCTTAACTATATGACCGTACAATGATGGTACAAGACATAGAAGACAGCGTGTAGGAAACCCGTTTTTTGTTCAGTCAGTTAAGATTTTAAAAAAAAACAGGTTGTAGTATTGACCACCTCGTTACTCAGGGAGTTCGTACTCAGAACACGCCTAACTTCACCAACTTTCAGGTTCAGGTCCGATTCCCGACCGGGACAGGCATTTGTGTGATGAAAATTTAGATGCATTTCTGAGTCTGGGTCTTTAGTTATTAAATTATTCTGATATCTATTAAAGTATTTTACTTATTAGTATTGTTGGATAACATCGATAACACAAACATATAATTGGCTTACTTTGGGGTTAGATAGATTATTAGATAGAAATCTATAACTCCTTTTTTCAAAATTCTATTTATTTATACCTAACAGTATTCAAAATAGAAACAAAAAGAACAAATGTTTGGTCATCGTAAATATTTCTGTATGTGTATATTAATTTATACATAATTCTTAATGTTGTGATTTCGTTTTCGTGAAATAGTTAAACTTTCTTTATATTTTTTATTTATTTCAATACGTACTATTAGAAAGAGACATGTGGTGACTTCAAATAATGCATTATAAAGCATAACTCAGATGTCACATGTCGGATCGTGATCTTTGTATGGGATCACTTAGATTTAATAAAAAATATACGAATAAATTAGTGGCCGAGTAATTACATAACGCACAAACACCTGCAGACAAATGGAGTAAGTTGATAACAAAGAAGAGATTCGCAATTAGTCTGTTCATTTTGTATGTTACTAGAGAGCTTTTTATGTTCTGTTTGAATTAAGTCAATTTTATCTAGTAAATTAAGTAATATCAATAATTAACTGGGTAGGTACAATGGGAACTCAATGACTAAAATGAAATTATTTCATTTTCAATGCAAGAAAGAGGTTTGCGTTTAAATTACGTAGAGTTGGACTCTATAAACGCAAAGCTTTAGGGGTATTTTTTAGTCATCATAAGCAAAGACTCTAAGAAACAACTGTGGTGTACATTCACCACTGATGTTACTGATGCTCAGCTAGCGGAAGCTCCCGGCCAGGAGTAGTATTACGTGTGCAAGTCTACACAGCATTTTGTTAAACATATTTGGTTAAAGAGCATGTAAAATCGCTCCCTCCTATGATAATACCACAAAATGAGTCAAGTAACGGATGGGACACTATTACACGCATGCAATGATGTGATTGACAGTTTTGTAGAAGCATCACGCAGAACTCGAGACATCTGCTGTGTTATTGGCATGACACAAATTCGAGGTCTGTGGCCCAAGGCTCTTATGCTAATCTATACATATTGCAAACTCATAATCCGTAATGATGTGCTTCTAAAATAGAAAACTGGACACTTCTGAAACTAATTTTTGTTTGCTTCTTTGTTGGTTTTTCAGTTTGTCACTTATTATGGAAAACTGCTGCGTCAATATGTAGTAGTTTTTATTAAAGTCCGATCAAAATCATATAAATATTAATACGTAAAAATCATTGAGTGAATTTTTTACGATTTGATTTTATTTTATGATAGCGACGACACACAATTATCTTAACCCCGCCAAATTAAAAAAAAACAAATGACAGTCTCGAAAATTACAAAGTGATATGTTCCTAGGGAGTTCCATTTTTAAATTATGTTGTTTTCCAATTAATTATTCAATACTAAGGGCCATTTGCACGTTCCTGGTTTAAGTATTTAACACAGAGTTAACGTCTAACTCGGGTTAAATCACCTTATATTTGACAGTTTAACTCAGTGTCAAATGTAACCCGGGAATGTGCAAGTGGCCCTAAGTATAGGACAGGAAGTTTTGGCGCCATCGAGAGAAAAGATGATCGAAGTTTTTTCATAACTATTGAATGTCGTGTTTATATTGAATGAAATTAGTGAATTTTGGTGGAATTTTGTAGAATTTTATTCAGTAAAAGAGCACAAATTAAATAATCATGAAGAAATTAGCATATTGTGTATTTCCTCGTTGCCTCCAAATCTCATTACATGAGCTTGAGTAATGAGGCCATCACTTTACCCAAGACCCTGACATGACCGTTTTTGACGACTTATGACATGGACTAATTATAACTGAATCCCGATTTTGGTAAGTTTAATGCAAATTTCTACTTGACTAATGGCAAAATACTAACTTGATTGCCAAAACATAAAGAAAGAAGTAACGATTTTTTTTTGTATTCGAAGCTCAAGAAAAGTCTCAAAGTTCAAGATGAAGATCTTCTCAATCACATCGAATTTATTTCAATGATAGAGATTAACCATACCTTCCAAACCTTAATGCTTTTTGTGCGGTATACTTAACAAGTAGGGCAAATAATTAATTTCATAATTTATGACTAAGATAATCGCATGTTAGGCATAAACTTTTATATTTCAGTAAGACGATAGCAACGCTACCCTAATGAGAGAGTTTTATCATAAAATGTAAGATAAACCATTAGTCTAATTTTATTCAGTGGGTTGATATGAATTTAACAAAATTAAAACGTAATAAGAAGCTTTTGAAAACAAGCATCTTCACGCCCATATCCCCGAAGGGGAAGGCAGAGGCACAACCAGGGCACCCACGACTAGCCGAAGATATTAAGTCCCACAATGTGATAGGTGACAAGCCTATCGCCAACCGGGCACATATCCTATGCCGAGCAACATTTTTTTTTATTAGAAAATCAGAAAAACCGAATTTTCTTTATGTTGCCCGACCTGGGATTCGAACCCGGGACCTCATGAAGTCAAGTCCAACAACTGAACCGCTAGACCACAGAGGCGATAGCATAGCAGCTTTTGAAATTTTAAATATCAAGTTTTATATTATAAGATAGCGAACGTGCTGGCTTTGCGATGCTATTAGACTTTGTCTATAGCTACCATTTTTTTGAACTTAGCGTTAGTATTTGCCATTAGTCAAGTTCAGATTGGCATCAAGTTACCCAATTTAATAAAATCGGGATTAAGATATTTAATATTGTAAATAAATAAATAAAAATAGTAATAAGTCGTCAAAGACAGTCATGTCAGGGTCTTGAGTAAAGCGGTCACCTCATTAATCTAGCTCACGTAACGAGATTTAGGGTAACGAAGAAATACACGATACACTAATTTCTTAATGATTATTTTATTTGTGCACTTTTACTGAACAAAATTGTCTAAAATTCCAAAATTGATTAATTTCACTCAATATAAACACGAAATTCAAAAATTATAAAAACACTTCGACCATCTTTTCTCTCGATGTCGCCAAAATCCTGAATTGGAATCGTATATGTCAAAATACTCAATATAAACACAAAATTCAATAGTTACAAAAAAAATAGTCCATCTCTTCAATGGCAAACAAAGATCTACCAACGATATTTATATTTATATATTTTACGGACATCATAGAGACACGGAAAAACTATCTCACGTATTTACTATTTTATCGCCTCCGTGGTCTAGCAGTCCTACCACGTTATCACCTATTACGTTATGGAATTTAGTGTCTTCGGCTAATCGTAGTGCCCTGGTTGCGCCTCTACCTATTGCTTCGGAGGTATGGGCATGAAGATACTTCTATTTATCGATTCCTATCGCTATAGCGTCAGTGATAACCGATAGACTTTACGTGGATCAAAACCCAGCTATATGATGTATAGCGACGGTAAAGCCACTATAACCGGTACACAGTTAAAGATAAAATAAAAAGAATTTATTTATCTATAAAACATTCCATTCTTAAATCACCTTGTTATAAACAATCATATTTTTACACTCTACTTGTAGAGAGCTCAACAAGACAATCCAACCTTTACTAGTTGCAGTTTAACTGTGCGGTTATCTTAATCTCACTCAGTTATTATCTAGACCGTGACGATACAAATTAGGAAGCCCATAAACCATTGTTTATTTTGACCAATCCCTTCTTAGGGATTCATGTTCAAATATACCATTTTGAAACGCGATTTTGCGTAAAAACTCTCTCTTTGAACACTAATTTTAACGTGAAGCTATTATCATTAAAAATGTGTTAATTTTGTTAACCTTTCATATTATCTTTCACAAAGCGATCATAATTATTTTCTTTAATAAAAAAGTGGTAGGGCTGTTTTATTGAATCGACACCCACTAAGAAGGGAATTTAAAAAATTCAACCCCTAAGGGGGTGAAATAGGGATTAATAGTAAAAAAGTAGTATGGTCCAAAATTCAAATTTAAGCTCAATATGAGCTAAGCAATTCCTAAGATACGTAATTCAAATAAATTGGAATGATGTGTGATTTATTAATTTTACATGTGTATGAATTAAAGATTTCCACCGCCTTTCCTATTCCTGCTGTGTCATTTGCCACTCTGGAGGTTAGGGTAGCCGGTAGATTTGCACAACAGATCTAACTCCTAAGCCACAGGATATCGTCGCAAATCTTTGTTTCACCGTTTCTTCTCCTGTCTGGCTAGGTTTGGAAACGGTAGACAGGGTTAAATTTATTTATAGTTTTAAAATGATTAGTAATAAATAATTAAACCAGTAAATAAATATAAATAATTGGCTTAATGTAATAGTATATGTAAATAAATAACATATTTTTTTTATAAATATCAAAATATTTCCACACCAAAACTTGATAGAATATGTTGATATACTTAAATATTTTTATAACATCCTATTTCCACACATATTTCGCAAATAAATAATTTTCTTTCTCTTTCTTCTTTCTTAAAGTGTCTATATGCTACGATTATTTATTACCATTAAGAGAGCAGTATGCTTATTCATTGTATTCAAACAATAATTACACACACAAATAAAAATGAAAAGAGAACCGCGATAAGGCTATATTCACACCTAATTCCAATTAACAGAAAAACTGTGCGATAATCATACCCTACTGTGACTATGCAAACAACATCATAATTCAGTTCTTAGAGCGATAAACAACGTGCAATTAACCAAGCTAATAATAGAACCTTTTAACCACACCTTAGTGCCTTTTAAATAGCAAGTCTGCCCATCCATTACTGTCATAATGAACTGAACGTAGAAGCTCGCTTCAAGTTGTCAAAGCGGCAGATAGAATGGTGATAAGCTTAGCGGGTGGTCACTTCTTTGAAAAATATTTGCACATGGACACTTTAATATTAATTCATAATTAATATAATGCAAAAGTCTATCTGCGATTTTTAAGGCTGTATTGATTTGATATGGATAAAGATAAAAGCCAGAGCTCAAACATATACTGCGCGTTTACCATCAACTTCCAACTTGTACGAAAATATTTTTTATGTTATTTTAGCGAACACGCACATGGTTCTCCCGATAGAAAAAGACTACCTTGGCCTATAGACGCTATAGATGTTAAAGGTGCATAATTGTCCTGAGGCTGGGATGAAAGGCCTATTGCAAATCGCATATTCTCTCCTCCTGACCAGAACATAACAGTCGATATGTCGGCAGGAATACGTAAGACGGTGGATCTCTATCCGGGCAACTTGCTGCACAGCACTCTATCACCAGTGTGTTTTTTGATAGTGACCAATATTTTAACCAGTGTTCGACTCTTAAGAGCTGCCTATTATAATACATATAGTCTAGCCTACTCAGCAGAAGATCTCTATCTCTCTAAAAAGCTAGTTTTTGCTATTAAAATAGCGATTATAGAGCTAGAATATAATAAAACAGTTCTGTCCATCCATTGAAGATTGGTTACTGGATGCTTTAGAAGCCAAAAAATAATACACGAGCAAAAGCCGGCTGTAATTAGTATACTCTTATTATTTGAAAATTAAGGAAACAATTTTAAACAAGTTTTACATGTAAAGGAATATGTTCTGATCTAAAAGCTAAGTGTATATGAAAATAGATCAAATGGATGTCGCCATCACCCGTGTTGGTCCCCGTTCCCCGTGTTGATCCTAGCTCCTTTGTAGAATAGACCATCTGCCTTCCTTGCCAGGCAGCACATAAAAGGCGAGCATAGGCTCACCGTCACTAACACTGTGACATCTGACTAGATGGTAGAGTTTAGCAACGACTCGCCCGGATTGATACCACCGCCTTATCTATTCCTGCCGCCATAACGTCATTACGTGTTCCGGTTCGGAGGGTAAAGTAGCCGGTAAACTTATTTTTGCTCAAAGCCTAACATCCCGGCCTCAGGTTGGCAACGCACAATTACCACCTTTGGTGTATCTAGGCGGCGTAAATTTCTTACCATCAGGAAATCCGTCTGCTTGTTTGCCTTCCAATATAATAAAAAAAACATATTGTATATCAGCAGTAGCAGGGACAGTTGTCAGGTTAATAAAATAAAAATGTTTATTCAGAAACATTTATTGCTTTTTTCCGCTACAAACATAATGTGTATTAAATATAAATATTAACTATATATACTATGCTTCGCTACGTATATAACCGCATGAATAACAAAACAAAACAAAAATAGAAAAAAACAACAAAAAAAAGTTTAAATATGACAGCACAATCCCCATCTGAAAACAGTTTCAATTTGACAGAAAAATACCCATTAACAAAACGATCGGCCATTCATTGAATTGATTTGGTATAAATAATGTGATAAATGAAGAACCGCTCGACTGATTTTATGCAAACTTACATTAACCACCTACCAAATAGCCCGAACAAAGCCTAAACATTTGGTTTGGATAAGTGAGCCCGTTCTTGAATTATAAAATTACAGCGAAAAGTGGCATTAATTTGTATATATATAAATTTTTAAAAGTTTTAATGACCTTTTGCGATTTTTTTTAAAGTTTACAACTTTCAGAGAAATTGAAATTAATATATTTATTTATGCACACTGACAATTCTCACAAAGCTGTACATTGCCACGTGTGTCTGCATATACGCAAACGCATTTATCCTCTTTAGTGATAAAGCAAACACACTTTTTCTGTGTATCTCTGCAGGTACAACTACAACCTTTACCATCTTCGATGTTCTGTCCAGTAGTACAATTACAATCTTCACAAATTAGGACGTGGCCACGTGTATCAGTATAATATACGCAAACGCATGCATTATCTTCGGTAACTAAACAAACACATTTTTTCTCTGGATCTCTACATGCACATCTATCACAAATTTTATTAGTAAATTTTTTGGAGAGTGGACACGCACTGGTACAGAAGCTGCTGCCTTTGACGTTTTTGCCAGAGGCACATTGACAGTCGTCACAAAGTTGGACATTGCCACGTTTATCAGTATATACGCAAACGCACGCATTGTCTTCGGTAACTAAACACACACATTTTTTCTCTGGATCTCTGCATGCACATCTATCACAAATTTTATTAGTCAATTTTCTGGAGAGTGGACAAGCTCTGGTACAGCAGCTGCTGCCTTTGACGTTCTTGCCAGAGGCACACTTACATTCGTCACAAAGTTGGACATTGCCATGTGTATCAGTATATACGCAAACGCATGCATTATCTTCGGTAACTAAGCAAACACATTTTTTCTCTGGATCTCTGCATACACAACTTTTGCAAATGTTATTAGTCAAACTCTTATACTGCGCAGTATAAGCTCTAGGACAATATTTGCTACTTTTGCTGTTCTTTCCTGTAGCACAATTACAATCTTCACAAATTTGGACTTGGCCACGCCTATTGGTATATACGCAAACGCAAGTATTATCTTGGGCAACTAAACATACACATTTTTTATTTTCATCCATGCAAGAACAATCACAGCAATATATATTTTCATCATGGACAAAGTTGCGATCGTTGCATTTTCCTGAAGTGCATCGACAATCTTCATAACGCTGAATAAAGCCATTTGCATCAGTGTATACACAAACACAAGATCCATCACCAGTAGTTAGGCAAACACAACCTGCATCTTTTGCCGAGCACGCACACCCATCACACAATTTCTGGTTTTTGACAAAATTTTTATTCTTCATAATTTCAATGTTGCATTGTCTTGTTCCTCTTTGAAATATTTTTTCATTTTTGTTTCTGCATGTCTTACACTTTTGCGGAACACATTTGCAATTTTCACAAAATCGAATTTTGCCATTTTTATCCATACTTATGCAAACGCAAGGTCCTCCATCAGTGGGTAGGCACACACATGTTTTATTATTGTCTGTGCATTTGCAATTGTTACAGTATACATTCTTAATTTTTCCAAGATCGGATTTCTTATAAAGAGACGCTTTACGTAAACTTGTTTCTTTTAGAGAAGTTTTTCCACATGTTTTATAACACTGGCAATTGACACATTCTGTTCGTTTTACTTCTTTCTCTTTTTCAATATTTTTCCCACTTTTGACAGTGTTGTCCACAGTACATTGACAATCATTACACACTTTAATGTTACCATTTTCATCTACATTTACACAAACAATTGCTTTTCCTTTAGTAGGAAGACATTTGCATCTTTTTTTACTTGTACGAGGAGTCTCATCACAACTACAATTGCAACTTGACTTGTTACACTTGCAGTCATTGCATTGTTTGATTTTGTTGTCTTCGTCAGTAAATAAACAAATACAATCATCTCCGCCGGTAAGAATACAAAAACATCCATCTTTACAAGTTTGCTCGACAAAGCGAGGGTTACTTATACTCACGTTACAGCAGGGCATTTTTCTTGTTTAGGCCTGAAAAAAGAAATAGTATTTTATTTAAGACATACAAAAATTTATCAATATCTTAAATTTTTTTAACTCCAAAATAAACCTGATTGGGTCAACGATTCCACACAGGAAACAATAAAAAACTGGAATAAATTTATTCACAAAGATAAAGACACCTTTTTGTTATTGGGTTGGAATCAAAACCAAGNNTCGATG
>NJDD01000051.1:46289-59619 GCA_002245505.1 Calephelis nemesis
AACAAAAACATTCCTATTAAACCTTCTGAAAATGATTCTACTTTGAGCTTGACGCTGAGCGCTAGCAGATCTACTCCCTTGTGTCTTTGTAAATATCTCCAAATCCCTCAAAGACACTTAACGGTCAGCCTGTTCCACAAGTCTGTTGAGTCGGAGTATGGAGTGACCATTGTCGAATGCTAGCAAGTGATCATAATCCACAAAAACACTATTCTTGCCAACATGTTTTTAGAGTTTCCCTCGACTTCCCTAGGATTTCATCATCAGGTCCTCACCTGGTGACCATGGGACCACCTCTGAAATATACTCTTTCAAACAAAAAACGATTTTCCATACGAACATTCATTACCTCTTTTTACCCATTCTACCTCATTTTCTAGTGATAAAAAGAAGCATATATTCGTTAGTTTATCATAAAGTGTTTAAATACAAAGTTTCACTGTTACAGCTTTAAAAATGACGAATTTCCATATGAACATTCATCCCCTCTTTTTACCTATTTTCCCTTATTTTTGCAATGAAAAGTAGTTTATGTTGTTCCTCAGAGTTTATCCTATCTCTGTACCAAATTTCATCAAAATTGGTTCTCTGGTTTAGGCGTGAAAGCGTAACAGACAGACAGAGTTACTTTCGCATTTTTATTATTAGTAGGGATAGGCACCAGCGTTACCGCCAGCCGGTACCGCCGCAACCGCGATGTTGCTATATTTTAAACCTGTAATATCTCCGAAACTATTGGTTTAATTTACATGCTGTAAAGGGCTATATTGTTCTATATTAAATGTAAAATTTATTTAAGATAATTATTATATTATAATTATAATTAATTAGATAAGGATTAATGCTGTATTGCTTGAAATCGCTTCGTAAATAAGCCATTATTTTTCGTTAAAAGTAAAGGATAAAAATTGGTTATTGTAAGTTATCCCTAAGAGATAAACATATACCATCGCGAGCTTTTTTGTAGACATTTTTAAGGTAAACAATACTTAGTACATTATTTTGATCTATCTAGTAGAGTTCAGCCAGCGTTTGCAATGCAAGCGCAAAAAAATATGTTTATTTACGACTTCGCATTAGAAATCTTGAAATTATCAGTGGTTTTTTAATATATGAATCATGTTATTATACATATAAACCTTCCTCTTGAATAACTCTACCTATTTAAAAAAACCGCATCAAAATCCGTTGCGTAGTTTTAAAGATATAAGCATACATACATACAGACAGACGCGGAAAGCGACTTTGCTTTATATATGTATAGAAGATACAACAAAAAAAGTGTCCTTTAAATCATTCGAAAAAAGAGAGGTTGCCAGTCACACTTTATATACATACATATTCGGTGTAAATCGCGCTTATGATACAGACAGACAGAAAGAAAGGCAAATATTTGTTATTGTTATTTAGTTCCCGGCGAACTTCGTATCGCTTGACAAATAGTTACCTACTAACAATTTGTATGGAAAAAATAAGAATTGTTTTCCTATTTTCTCTCAAATTTTTTTCTTCATAAAAACCTTCTCCCATCATTAACCAACACAACAAAAAAAAATTAGCAAAATTGGTCCAATTGTTCAGGCGCGAGGCGGTGACTATGTGAAATGGGGATTTATTTATTCATACTTGTGCTCGCTCGTTGGTCGAAATTCAATCATAATAAATTTCAATATCTTGTTAATAAGAACGCTATCTTCATTTCTCAAGACCAACTTCTTTGATTCCAAACTGTATGGTGCGCCATCTGTGATCTTTTATCGTTTACATCAATATATTTGTTTCTGTGTGTCAAATGCATGGTAGTGTGGGCTATGTTTTATTTATTGATTTAATGCACTTTATAAGCATTATTGTTGAAAAATATTAGCGTTCTCCACTTGTCCTACACATAAACTATAAGTGTGCCAAATTGCATACTCCTCCGTCAGCGCAATTTTCGTTAAATTTCGTAAAAATCGTATAGATATATTGCAAACATTGTGTATATATTGTGTATATTTGGCATTACAGACCATGTAAATGCCACAGACACTGTAGCAAATCAATTGAAAACTGAAACATTTGGGGTCATGACAATGTCAGCCAAAAGACACCATGTCGATGACACACCACACAATACATCCATACATTCACAACAGCCTCGACATGTATTCGAAGCCTTGTGTCCATATTCGGTGTTGGTGACGCAGCTTCATTCATTACTTGTTTGCTAGGTGAACTTACATAATTATCGGATATAAGCCTGCGCCTTAAGGGAACCCATTAAAGTATACATTGACATTTATTTTAACATTCATTTGACAGTCACTTTGACATTCAATTTGACATTCATTTGACAGTCATTTTGACATTCATTTGATATTCATTTTGACATTCATTTTGACATCCATTTTTACAATTGTTTTGACTGTCCCAAGATATGTAACACTTTGTCATAAATTGTTGTTAACAAACATAATATTTTGATTATTATTTTAAATTTCTCGAGTGGCGACCCCGCACCGGAGGAGTTAGTGTTGGACGACTTCCCACCCGGTGGACTGATGATCTGGTCAAAGTCGCGGGGAGTCGCTGGTTACAAGCGGCTGGTGACCGTGACTTGTGGACTCTTTGGGGGAGTCCTATGTCCAGCACTGGACGTCCTTCGGCTGATGATGATGATGATGATGATGATTTTGAGTTCATTATCTTTAAAGACAAAAACATGTTTCGAATATAACATGTCCTATAATTTTTTCTTCGTCGTTTTGTGAATTATCTGGATTTTTGATATTTTTTTTTCAATTTTTGGATTTTTTCGGATTATTATTTGAATTTTTTATCGAACTATTTGGATTTCAATTATTAGGAAATCCGTCTGCTTGTTTGCTTTCCAATATCATAAAAAATGCTTGTCATTGGTGAATAATAAAAGTCTCATAATAAAAGTTTTCTTGCTTTCTTTTTTTCCTTTAAGGAAATTTTATTAAACGTGATATTTTACAATTCTGGGGTTTGGTTTTGTAGTTTGTAGTACATATAGGCAATTAAAACGGAGTCCCTGATTATATAAAACATACGTTTGGCCATAAATATTACCAACTAGCTGTTCCCGCGAACTTCGTTCCGCCCGTTCAGTTTCTATGGGAAAAATTAAAATGTTGTTTTTCCCAGTTTCCTCACAATTGAACAGGATAAAAAGTATCCTATGCCCTTTTCCGGGTTTTAAGTTACATCCCTACCAATTTTCAGTCTAATCGGTGTAGCCGTTCTTGAGTTATAAATAGTGTAACTAACACCATAACCGAACGTCCATAATATGTAAATTTATATTTTTCTTTTTTGTTACAGGTATGTTACTCACTACCAACTTGCAGACGTGTCTGCCTACTTAGATGCTTATACAAAATGCTTAGATGAATATCTTAACGCACGTATCCTGAAATAGGTAGATTGTCGCAACCAGGGCCTACGATTTGCCAAATTTTTAAATAAACCGCCATAATACCATCATTAGGTAAGGAATTCGTTTTGTATTTAAACCAATACCCAGTAAAGCTAACAATTTAACTAAAATATTTAATAAGTCTATTAAAGTTGGTGTCCCGGAAAATGATATTGGTGTGCACTGACACGTCACATTTTAGTGTATGGTTATAGTCAGAATAAGAGCCCTAATAGCCAGTGCCTGTATCTCTCCATGTCTCTTATCAACAATCTATAATAAACAGAAAAGGAACTAAAAGTTTTACTAATAAAACCAAAACTGCACAGAACATTACGTTTCATTCCTTGTTGGTCCGGGTGTATCCTATGTGGAGTAAGACCATCTGCCATCCAGCCTAGCATGTAAGAGGCGAACATAGGTTAAATGGGCCATAATAACAAGAACAATGGCTATAGAGTACGACTTTCCTATAACATATAGGCATCTATAGGCCATACTTTTCCCTTACCACTACGATAGGGAAGCGCCACCTACATGACCAATTAAGTTTTAAGACAATCCAGGAAAGCATTCAAATAAACAGTATTACACTACAAAATTTGAACCAAATCGTTACAGCTGCTTAAAAAGTGTCAGATGATAAACAGACGAAGTGGCGTGCAAAAGAAATATTATATAAAATATCACGGTCTACATACACAAAAATATATTTTCACGCCAAGTCTCTAATAGGATAAGCAGATGGTAGTGTCGAGAATTAAGTGTCACAATTTCTACAGACGTGCCTAACTTCCTCCACATACATTTCTCTTTTCATACAATCATACCAAGTAGTTAAAATCCTCTGAAGATGTAAAAACCGCAAGGTCAGTAACATATTAGCCATTCAACAAAAAACAACAAACACAGAGCTGGTTCCGGAGATTTCTAAACCACTTATTTCGCTTTAGAAAGAATAAATAAGTAAAAAAAGAATAATAGTAAAAATATCCATTGACAAGTTGCCCAAAATTGAATCTAACCCCAAAGAAGGCAAACTATATGCTTGTGTTATGGGTGTTAGTCAACGATACTAATACATAGAAAGAAATACTTAAAGAGATACCAAAATATATTTATCTATAAATCTTAAAGAAAGAAAAAATTTCGCCCCCGACAGGATTTGAACCTGTAACCTTTCGTCTCAAGCCGACGAATGCTCTAACCAATTGAGCTACTGAGGATTCAAGTCCCGTGGCGAAATTTTTAATTCCTTTCTAACCCGTTAACGCGGGTAGTTATGTCCTACAGATACACAATTCTGAGTACCCACCAAATGAGTTCATCACCGATGAAATTCACATTTTTAGAATGGACATAACTTTCGTTTCTTGCATCGAATTTTTATTTTTTTTTTATTTTTTTAGCACTTGCCCTGTGCGTGGGATAAATTTCTATAAATAAAATATATTTAATAAAAACCCAAACTCGGAAATGCAGACACAAATGTTCATCACACAAATGAACAAACCCGAGTTAGCACGTGTACGCTTGCCACTCGACCATCGGTAAAATAGAAGTACCTTCACTTCTACTCTTTTTTCTATTCTATTTATATTTCATCTTTTCAAAGTAACTTCGTAATCCCCCAACCTGTAACAATAGATTCAAAAGCAGTTCCTAAACCTTTCGTAATGAAGCTCTCGATTCCTCCGGGTCACATCGTGAGGTCGTCCGATGAAAGTAAGATTGCCATGTTCTCATCCCAACATGCTGTCACCGCGAACCTGCCCCACTAAACGGGATTTATGACTTCTAACCCTCTGAGACATTTCTAACTCTATATCCACTGATATTAGAGCTAATTTCGAAAGACTCCAAAACTCCGTTACTTTTTTCCAAATTCCAGATTTTAATGAAGGTTTAATTTGCCTTTGAAATGCGAAGGAATACCCTTTTAAGATTTGAAGTCAAAGACGTATTTGAATTACTTAACGTAAGAACTATTGATACTGCTTTTGCATTGTTTTTCTAAGTTAAACAATCATTGTATTCTTATCTATATGTTAATGCCAAAACTTTGGACCCCTTTTTACGAAAATTGCGCGGACGAAGGAGCATAAGATTTGGCACACTTATAGTATATGTGTAGAAGAAGTGCAAAACGCTAATATTTTTCAATAATAATGCTTATAAAGTACATTAAAGCAATAAATAAAAAATACCCACACTACTATGCATTTGACATAAACAAAATATATATTGATGATAACAATAAAAGATCACAGATAGTGCACTAAAAAGTTTGAAAACAAAGTAGTTGGTTTTGAAAAATGAAGATGGCGTTCTTATGAACAAGATATTAAAATTTATTATGGTTGAATTTCGACCAACGGGCGACCACTAGTTATTACTTATACTATGCTAACGCGTAAATGACGTAAAAAAATCTTTTTCGCGTCAATTTAGAGATACGAAATTTCTTTCATAAAACATCCAACATTACTTATTCAGTTTAAAGCTAGATCTTAATTGTTTCAAATTGCATGTTAAAGTATATATCTAAAGTGCTTCCTGTCCAAGATTTTATCGACATTTTTTACCTTAACTAATACCAACTAATACTCAGTACCGTATGAGTAAATATACCTTAATCCATATGTTTCGGCTTCGCTACGTCCACTTAAAGTTAATCACCTATTTTTAAGATATCTGCTAGGTGATTATTTTCAAATAACACCTTATTAACCGCCTCAGTCAAGAGGCTAACACGCCTAACTCCACTTACTAACTGCAAGGATCTTGTTTGATTCCCGGTGGGGGCAAAAATTGTAAAAATCTCGTGATTTCTGATGTTTGATGAAAGCCAGCTTCCTAAACCTTGTAGTTATTATATTATGTACATTATATTATTAAATAAATTTCAAATTGATTTTTAATTTATTAATTATAAAAAATGAAAAAAAAATGTCGTCTCTGTGGTGTAGAGCTAGATATTAATATCATTAATATACAGAATTCACTATTCTAAATATTTCTTACAAGTATAGATAGATTGCGACTTATATTTAAAATCCTACTAAAGTATCGCCTCTGTGGTCTAGCGGTCCGACGTCGGACTTGACTTCTTGAGGTCCCGGATCCAATTCCCAGATCGGGCAACAAAAAAAATTAGAAAATTTATATCTTCAATTTTCTAATAAAAATAATGTTGCCCAGGATTGAATATGTACCCGGTTGGCAATAGGCTTTCCATCTATCATATTGTGGGATGGATAATTGTGGGTGGTGGGCGGTTGTGATCTATCTACCTCTTCGAGGATATGGGTGGGAAGATACTTTTTTCGTCTAGTTTGTTACATCCTAAGTAAATGGCCGCCACAAGAAAATTGTGTTACGTACAATGTTGCAAGGGTTTGTTGTTTTGCAATAATTAATTCAATAATAATAATTTAGAAATTATTAAAAAATTCAATAATTTAAAATTTATAATTTTATGCCTTTGACCACCTCGTCGATCAAGGGGTTAGGGCACACGTCTTAACTACACCAACTAACAGCGAGGCTCGGGTTCCAATCCCGACGAGGCAGACATTTAGGTGTCTGCATTTCTGGGTCTGGGTGCTTATTAATTTTATTCTGGTATCGATATAACTATTCTTATGTATTAGAATCGTTGACCAACACCCACAACATATATGTAATGTGTATGCTTACTTTGGAGCTAGATTCAATCGTCTTTACTAATAAAAAATGTACACCAGTACACAAGATATTTAATGCTGCTCATATTTTTTGTCACAACGTGTGTATATACGATTAACAAGAAGCAGTAACGCTCATACAAATTTATTGGTAGAGATATTGCTGCATAAGCTTGAATCAAACCTTATACATCCTTTATACACTGTGTACATTTTTTTTATTAGTAGGGCCGAAATTGTGTAATTTGTCCAGTTATCTTTATTTATTTAAAAGTTATTATTATTTAGTAAATTAAATTCAGCGTTGTTGTTCATTATTACGATCATTAGTTAATTCATGTAAAAACAAAATCAGCTAGACAGTATATATTTTTTACAATAAAAAGAAATTTTTACCTACAATCGAACGTATCCATATTACAAGAGACAAATATGACTATACAAATTTATTGGCAGAGATATTGCTGCATAAGCTTTAAACAAACCGTATACACCCTTTATACGCTGTGTACATGAAAACAAAATGAGCGCGAAAGCATGCATTTTTTTACAATAATAATAAATTTTCAGCAAGAAGCGGCTTTTAAAAATTTTTGTCCCAATCATTGTAAATCTCTTTATCCACTTATGTCAACATTACGTCAATGCTTGTTGTAGGATCCGGGTCTACAAGAAAAGGCTTTGTCAAGTACGATGAAACCACAAACAGTTATTTTTCGTAATGGTGGCTGGTTTATAAGGATTTAAATCATCCGTTTTATTACACAGGATGTCCAATCTAATATTCAAATCTACCACACGTTGAACTAATTAACGGAACGTATCTCACAAAATTTAATTAAAATACAGTTAAAAATTGTTTATTATTCGTTTCTTTTTTACCTTTTTTATTACCATTCAATTAGGAGCTGCAGCATTTTCAAATATCGATACGCGTAATTAGATCAATATTTTAATTCATCGTTCTTTTTATTTTATCGTTTTGCCACTGTACCTAGATTGTATTGTTATAATAAACTAGCTGTTTGCCCGCGACTTCGTCAACGTAGAATAATTACGATTTTTATACAAATATTAATTGCCTATTATAGTCCTTTGGGGGTAGGTTTATGAAAAACATAGACTATTTTTTTAATTTTTTTTCAAAATCAGGTAATGTGATTGACAACGGTATGTGATAGAGCAACACATACCGTCCTTCCACCTCATAACTGCCCACTTGGCTTGCAAATTGTGCGCGCAGCTCTCGTTCATAATTTGAATGTGATGTTATTTTAAAACTGCGATATATTAATTTCAATCGAATGATGTAAAGGGAAATTTTCTTTTTTATTATATACGTGTAACGAATAAGGTATTTATTTGAATAAGGAGTTGATATCATTCTTCGCAAATAATACACTATTTTAGGACAAATTTGGTTAGCATAAAAGTAGTTATAGTGAGCTAACCCTAAAAGATAGATATATACTCGTAATCCTCCCCCCCCCGGGGTAAATTTACCCCGTGTTGGTCCGGGCTCCTTTGTAGAATAGACCATCTGCCTTCCTGTGCCAGGCAGCTCGTAAAAGGCGAGCGAAGGCTTGCAGTCACTAATACCTTGACATCTAACTAGGTGGTAGAGTTTGGCAGCGACTCACTCGGATTGGTACCACCGCTTTACCTATTCCTGCCGCCACAACATCTTCACGTGTTCCGGTTCGGAGGGTAAGGTAGCCGGTAAACCTTACTATTGCTGGAGGCCTAACATCCCAGCCTCTGGTTGGCAACGCACCATTACCACCTTTGGTGTCTCTAGGCGGCGGAAATTTCTTACTATCAGGAAAATCGTCTGCTTGTTTGCCTTCCAATGTCATAAAAAAATTGTTACAAACTTTTTTTAGAGCTTTGAAAGGAAAACAACTTTAACTGTATAGGTAGGTACGCAGCGCAAGAAGCGAAAGCTTTCAAAAGGAAAAAATCATGAAATATTCTTCATTAGCGTTTCGCTTTTATTGGTTTTAGCGTGATGATATATAGTCTTTAGCCTTTCTCGGTAAGTGAGCTAGCTAATATTGAAATATTTTTTCAAATCGTTCCAGCAATTTCTGAGATTTGAGTGTTCAAGAAAACAAGCAAACTCTTTATCTTTACAATATTAGTAGGGTTTGTAATCAATCGAGTTTAAATATTTAACATGTTAGTATTCTGTTTAAACCATTAACAAACTGTGGCATACGCCAAAGTATTTATTTATAAACAAACGTAGCAGCTTAATAACAGAAAAAATTCAACGGATTGTCTCCGGAAATTCCGGCAAAAGTGAAAATTTGAATATCAATATTGTGCATATTTGATGGTTATTCTATTTTATCCATATTGTTTTCCATCCAGGATTTTTTCAGGTGACCCATTTTTAATATAAGTACTAGTTGTTACCAAACTATGTTTGTCTATTAACAACTCAGTGTAGGTCGCCTAAGGTTCAGATCTTAGACTATTACGAGATCCTGTTTTTAAAGACTCTAACGGAACTCTTAGTAATAATTAATAAATTCTGCTTGCTCTTGGCCTTGTTTATTAAAAACTTATCAAACTTATATTTCCGGAATCGTGTGATTGTTTAAAATACAATAAGATTGGGGAAGTCATTTGTATATTGTGTTTCATCATCTCAGTTTTACAATTATGATTAAGTGAATAAATTATTAGTTATGTAAAAAATATATTTCCTGGGGTCTATTCCGTTTATTTATTTGCAACAAAGATGTATTTATATTTTTATGGGAGACAAAACTAACCACACACAGGCTCTGAAATATACGTCTATGTTCATCATACAAATTGAAACTTTTGAGAATCGAACCTGAACCTTGTTATTGAACAGATTTGAGGTTTTGCTAAAACTTTAGGGAACACCACCACAGGTTATAAAAGCTTATTTCATTATATGGGGTAAATTTGTTGACTTTTTTGTTGATTCTAAAACCAAATAAATTTATACTTCATTCATAGAATAATAATCTGCTAATGGATTACGTTAACTAGAAGCAACTTATGTTTAATATCATCGGGATAGACAATACAACAGAAATAATAATTTATTGCAATTAAAATAGCAGAATAGGAAAAAGCATTGAAACCTCCATCCATATCCATACTGATTTGCTTGTAATGCTTTCATGTACCGCTATTCCTCTGTCCCTTTTGCCTCTTTGGTCTAGCGGCTCAATTAATTGTTGGACTTGACTGCATGAGGTACGGGGTTCGAATCCCGGGTTGGGCAATAAAAATAATTTGGGTTTTGGGCAATAAAAAAAATGTTGCTCGGGATTGGAAACGTGCCTGGCTGGCGATAGGCTTGCCACCTATCACATTGTGGGACTTAGTGTCTTCGGCTAGTCGTGGGTGCCCTGGTTGTGTCTCTGTCTACCCCTTCTGGGATATGGGCGTGGAGATGCTATTCCTATTTTTCGTTTTTATATGAAAACATTCGAAGAGCTAGGGTCAAACATATCAATATCAATTCAATCACCGAAATAGTCGTAGGGCACTGATGCCCTTCCACTATTTCGGCTATTAGATGACTAATTTTCCATATATTTAAATGAAAAATAGCAGAAAATCCTCTTTTCTACTACCTTTAATAAATTGCTTACAAACGTCTACTTATTAAATGATTCCTACGTTCAGTGGACGTTGCTTTCGCATAAGCGTCCCTTTTTAACTTACTTCAAAAAAAAGGTCCCTGTATTCGATCCGTTTGTATGTCTGTATGATTCCAATTTTCTCGAAAAGTACAGATCCATTTTGAATAGGGTGATGATCGAGCATTACTTTGTTAATAATTAACCGATTTTTAATAATTGTTTACTGTGAAAAAAAAATATACGTCAAGTACATTTTTCAATTTTGCATTCGATTTTTGAAGGTGGTTATTTTTTTAATATTTTAAAATACACCAAAAAACATTAAATTGTTAATAAAAAAAAACCTTTAGGTTTTTAGTTTGCACACTCGCACCTATTACTTTTTTTATTGTTTTTTTTCTCTTTTAGGTTAGCTGTAAAAGGTTAACCTTTTGTTTGTACCTTTTCGTTCTTGATGTCCTGTAAGAGGTTAACCTTTTGTTTGTACCTTTTCGTTCTTGATGTCTATTATGCGTACAACTGTTAATTAAATAAATACAAATTCAAGGTCACCCATCAAAAATCCAACTTGAGTCATCATTGCTTAACCTGGTTGAGTTGACATAATCTATTTTTATCTTACAAAACATTATGTAAATTACGTATAGCTGTAATATACCGGTTCGTATCTTGGCTCTAGAGTACCATAACGGGCATGCTCAGTGCAACCACTTTCACTGTCCACTTGGTTATTTGTTTTTTATGCAACCTTGTGAATCTGAGCCGAAAACGAGTTTTGATCGACTCTTGGATTTAAAAAGCAGGTAGGTGTGACCAGAACTTGCATATGAGGGTTAAGTATGTACATTAAATAATCCTAAGTAATAAACTGTCGATAGAAGAAGCACTATTTTTTTATAATAATAAAAGGCAAACAGGCAGACGGATTTCCTGATGGTAAGAAATTCACGACGCCTAGAGACATCAAAGTTAGTAATGGTGTGTTGCCAACCTGAGACCGGGATGTAAGGCCTCGAACAAGAAGAAAAGAAAAGAAAAGAAAGAAAACAAAAGTAAGAAAGGAAACAAAAGTAAGTTTATCGCCTACCTTACTTACTGGAGGATTGTTCTTTTGTTAGCATTTAGCTTTCCTGTAAGATTTCAGGTATCGGGATAAGAAGTAATCTACAATCTTCAAAGTTTAATCTAATTCTTTGCAAAGATTCAATAAAATCTGTTTAGTCATATCGACGTGACAACAACAAAAAACTACTAAAAGTTGAACCAACTTACCTACATCATCGTTCGAGAAACAATAAACTGTGCATTATTAATTTACTAAATACTGCTGTTGCCCGCGTGGTCCTACAGGAACGTTGTTTCGAGGTAAAAACTATCCTACGTGTTAATCCTAGTTACCCTCTATGTGTGTACTAAATTTTATGAAAATCGATTCAGCAGTTTTTGCATAAAGAAATAACAAACAAACAGACAAACTTTCGCATTTATAATATTAATAGGACAACTTAAAAACAACTTGAAATGTATATGGTATTAGTTCTGATTCGTGACTTACCTTAAAAAAATCACCAAAATCTATTTTTTTATGTGATATTAGACAGTGAGCAAGTTCACGGCTCTCCTGCTGGCAAGAAATGTCGTGGCCTATGAACACCATAGATATTATAGGTGCGTCACTGTCCTGTGACTAAAATGTTAGGCCTATTGTGCAAGTCTACCGGCTACCCTACCCTCCGGGCCGGAACACGACGATGTCGTTACGGCAGCAGGAATAGGTATAGCGGTGTATTCCTACCCGGGCAAGTGGTCTTGATGGCAGTGACATTAAACCTATGCTCACCTCTTACGAGCTGCCTGGTGGGAAAGTCAGATGATCTATTCTACACAGGGGGCCCTGACCAACACGGGAGATTAGCCAAGTAATCGCGTAACAAACGCATGATAAAACATACAAACGAAACAATAACCTCCTCCTTTTTTATCAAAAATAGACAAAGACACACTTTTGTTATTATAAATTGGGTTACTAATGTGTCCAGAACTACAAAACCTAACTCTGCTCCCACATTACTTTGTTGCAATCTTAGAAACAGCCAATAACTGTATAGACTAAAGTGATTAATTATGTATCGAGGTTGAAATTGTAACTAAAATATATAAATCACACGCCTACGTTCCGTATATTCACATTTTCCTCTCACCAAACATTATTCGAGATATATTCCTAAAGTTATGCAAAGTGGCGCTTAACGAGTCTTATGAGAGAATTCCTTCGAAGGATTGGTACACTCGCTGTCGAAAGTGCTAAAACTCGCTGTCAAAAATAATAAAACTCGCTAAAAAAAGTAATGATGAAACTCCCTGTCAAAATGATAAAACTGGCTGTCAAAAATATGAATAAAAATTCAATCATTCACAACAACAGTCATTACAATTATTTCATTTTCGATACACTTACCCAAAGAGAATAATATAATCACTAAGTTTTAAGAGACGGGACTTAGTACTTAAAAAAAAACAATCACTTTACATCGCTCTACGTTACCAACAAAACGTCACGTAAATGTCAGTTTTGACGAAAGTACGAATCT
>NJDD01000051.1:60033-132383 GCA_002245505.1 Calephelis nemesis
GGCTGGCGATAGGCTTGCCACCTGTCACATTGTCACCGTGTCTTTGGCCAGTCATTGGTACCTTGGTTGTGCCTGTGCCTCTTCGAAGATATAGGCGTAAAGATATATATTAAAAATATTACCCATGTAACTTGGTCCAGCGACCGATTAATTGTGTCTGCAATTTTTCGAAATCTTTAGCTGCTGTTATATGTGTGACATGAATGTGACAGGGAAATTCTGGCAATAACTCGTCAGGAATCGGGTTAGTACACAAATTCAATGATGATACTGCAGACATCGTTGGCCGACTTTGATTCACATTAAAGTCTTTCCTTTCGAAGTGTGTACCACATACATATTTTAATGTTTGCAGTTTTTCTATGGGAACGTATAATAAATCATTATTTCCCACTGCCTTAACCCACTGTCGGCATCTGAAAACATGTTAGTACATATTTCACGATAAATTGCTACAACCAAATAAACGAAGTTGAATAATTATTCATGAAAAAAAATAAATCAGCAATTATTCGTCATTACAATCCTTTTGTTTAATTCTGTTTAGACATATTTTTTTTTACTTTAAAGATATGAAAAGCATAATTTTCAATTGTATAAAAAGTCTCAGTCTCGAAGTTAGAGAAAAGTTCGTAAAGATAAATTATAGTGAACTGATGCATGTGTTCACACAAAACACACTTTATCACGTTTATTAGTTAATTGTAATTATCTAAAGTGAAAATAATTTAAAATTATTAAATGGAAGATGAAGCGCTGCCAACAACACTAGTCACCAATTAGTGTAGGTCTGTGTAGTGTACTGCGTGTCAAAAATGGAAAAAATTACTTTATTACGTATGTGTCATAAATAAATTAAAAAAAAACTTGTAACGAGTATAATATTGTTTATCGATAATGGACGTACATCACTACTACTCAATACAAATAATTTTTTGAACAAAACGAAACAAGAAAATTCATTCTTAATGGCGTGTTTTGCATTACATTATAGTTATAACATAAAAATTTAATACAATTTATTGCTTACCGGGATTCATTTAATGGAAATTTTGCCATAAATCTTCTTTTTCTTTGTTCAGTCGACACGTTCGATATTTACATATTTCGCACGAAATAAACAAATTTATTGAAAGTTATAAAAAACATATAATTACAAAAAGTTCAACAATCTGGTATTTTATGAATATTTCTAAATTTCTAACTAAAACACACTGTTATGACATTCAAACTTTCCCACCAAATGACCACAGACCAAAGAGTAAAGTAACTGTCCATAAAGGAACCACAGACTAGTAAGAGAACTACATATTCAAAGGGCATAAATGTCTTTGAGGAAAAGAGAAACCGCAAAGAGGGAGTGAGATAACAATATCCCCCATTATTTACGATGAAAAGTTTTTTTTTGTTTTTAATTTCGCTAGACTGCACTTACCCTCTATTTATTTTAAATTTTCACTCCATATTCAAAAATGAAGTCCAACGCATAGTAATTTTAAAAGCCATAAAAGAAAAAGAAGAAGAAAAATGAAGTTCTTTGAAAGGTTGCTAAAGTCACTGTCTATAGCAAAGACAATTAATTTTCTTCCTCTAACAGCTACGTGCTAAAGTAAATACACTTTTCTTGTAAAATACATTTCCACTCAAAAAAAATCCAGTGGTATAAAAAAATAAGTAATATTCCAAGAGTTTACCACTAAGTGAAAATAAATTGACTTTTTTCAAATAATAAATTCTAATAATAAATAAATAAATACCCCTGAACAAATTACACAAATTGAAACGAACTCCAAAGTACCTTAGCAAATTCTAAGCTTGTGTTATGGTTGCTCGTCAACAATTTTAATACATAGAAATATTTAAATATATACCATAACAAAATTGAGAAACACCCACACCCATAAATCGAGACATCTAAATGTACATCACACGTATGCCTCACCCATTTGGGAATCGAAAACGATAATAAAACATGTTAATCCCACAGTTTTTGTAATATCATTTCAATATGTGTATAATATTAGATATTTTAGCAGGTACTCTCTGAGTTTTGCCTAAACGTTTTTCAAGTTATATCCCAAAATTTGCGAACTAAAGTGAGAAGTTCTTCGAAGAGCTAGTACGGTCATTGTATTAAACAAACACAACAGACATTGTCAAACATATTGAATTTTAAGTTTCTTGAAAAGAAATGAAATATGTTTAAGAAACTTCGTTAATTAAAAAATACAGGAATACATATGTAAAAGTATAATCGGCCAAATTTTATGAAGTATTTTGTTGCAAAAGTTGTTATAAATATTATACGAAATAAACATTATAGGAAATTTATTATGGCATCATTAATTTGAAGGTGTCATAACCGCGTTGGCGGTATAAAAGAAACAGATTGTGTGTACAACCACTACCGTCACTTTCTTAGAAAATGTCAGAACCGAAATCATGTAATTAAATGCTTTAAATAAATCTGACACAAAATTGTTGAAAAAATACAAAAATACGTGTGTAACAATTTTAATTTTTGGGCTAAATTTTATGAAGTATTTATATTGCATAAGTTGTTATAAATATTATACGAAATAAACATAATAGGAAATTTATTATGGCATCATTAATTTGAAGGTGTCATAACCGCGTTGGCGGTATAAAAGAAACAGAGTGTGTGTACAACCACTACCGTATAATTTATGTTGATTAAAAGTTATTTATAGTGAATGCATCAAAGCTTTTATCCTAATTAATAGTTTCGTGGTGAAATCGACTTCTAAATAAATTCTGGTGTTTTTTCCTTAACGTATTAAATTAGTTAAGCACCTGCAAGATGAATAAATATCGACTTTAACAACCTGTCGCTCGGTCACTGTTGTTCAATTAGTATTTTTAAAATATGTTAAGATAAATTACCATATTTTTATAGTAAGTTTATTCAGTTGCAAATAATTAATTTATTTATTCAAATTTATTCAAGACCGTAAAAACTATCAAACAGTCAAGCTCTTTTCAAAAAGAATTTTTAGATGAGGTTAACAAAAAGGTTATTTTATCTCATTTTCTTAACGATTCTTCGATATATTTAAAAACACTAGTGGACGCCCGTTGGTCGAAATTCGACCCTAATAAATGTTAATGTCTTGTTGATAAGAACGCCTTCTTCATTTCTCAGGACCAACTATGTACTTTGTTCCCAAACTTTTTAGTTCAATCAAAATATTTGTTTGTGTGTGTCAAATGCATGGTGGTGTGGGTAATGTTTTATTTATTGATTTAATGTACTTTATAAGCATTGTTATTGAAAATTATTATCGTTCTGCACTTCTCCTACATATAAACTATAAGTGTGCCAAATTGTATGCTCCTGCGTCCGCGAAATTTTCATAAAAAAGGGTCCAAAGTTTTGGCATCACGTATTAACATATAGATAACTGTTTACGGACTATTTATTGAGTTAGTTATTTGCTAAGTTATGTTGCAGAAAGTAATAACATACCGATATATGCTATTACCTACTTTCTGCAACATAACTAAGACATTTTCATGTCCTAATCGTTTTCTTTCATTCTCATAACTGTACGTACACATTGATGTACATGTGAATGAAAGAACTGCAACAATGGCAAATCTTAAAATTTATCAAATATTCATGTTACATGTTTGGACTACTCAAAACTACTATAACATTTATCGACAAATGTTTGTTAATTTTTAAATTTTATTAGTAAAATACAAGATTTGCTGATATGCAGACTTTTGCTCTAATAATAATTATTAAAATCACTTTCGCATGCAGTTGTACTTCTCGTACACTATAATATGGAGTACTTTCGATTTTCGACCACGCAATACGATACGGCGTTGCATTGCCATGAGCATTCGATTTGGAAATACCAACTAAATACACATTGTCTCTAGATTCTATGATATTCAATCACAATTCCATGAGAATTGAATTATGATTGGACAATCAGCAACAAAAGTTTTAGAAAGTATAAATTACTCCATATTTTTTTAAATTAAAATAATTTAAAAATGATTGTAGCTATTGCAAGCGGATTCGCTTGTTAATCCTATTAATATTATAAATGCGAAAGTTTGTATGTATGGATGTATGGATGTTTGTTACTCTTTCACGCAAAAACTACAAAGCCGATTACGATGAAATTTGGTATGTAGGTAGCTGAAGACCCAGAATAACATATAGGCTACTTTTTATCCCGGAGTTCCCGCGGGATTGGGACTTACGCGGGTGAAACCGCGGGGCGCAGCTAGTTTGACATATTTTTTAAAGACCCACCACGGAATTTTGTTCCGTAATTTTGCGCTTACCAAATTCACGCAAATTCCGTACGAATAATTCCTGGTGCAAGTGATAGATCCATAAACTGATATGAATTATGTACGTTCGAAATTTGAAATTCCGTAAAAAAATTCGATTGTATTTGCCGAGGCTAAATTTGAAAATAAAATAAGAACCTTTTGGAAAAGGTAAGGCAAGGTAAAGGCATGCATTATATATTTTAATAAAAAAATAAGATAATTGGCATGATTCGCAATAAAGATTGATGAGAAGATATAAATGGATACATAGGATAAGATATATAGATGTACATTTGTATATGTGATTACATATACGAAATCTTGGACAACAAAAATTAAATCGTAAATAGTAACAAAGTGCTTTAATTAAGAAAAAAGTGCTTAAATCAAATTTTTAATAATGTTAAACTAAAACATATCTCCATGACTCGCCTATAAAAACACAGCTAGACCACCAAACGAATTTGGTCTCAATTTAATATATAAAAAGATACAACCACAAAACATCTTCTAAAAACGATTTATGGAATTTCCACGTCTGGTTTTAATTAAGATTATAATAAATTGAAGTTTGTATGAAACTCCAAACAAATAAAATCACACAAAATGACCTTTTACACGGACTGATTATAAGGCGTAGAAGACGCACTCATCTTCGTCCAGATAATAAGAAATTGAACAAGCGCCCCGTTCTTTTGATGTTGATAGATAACCATGATCATCACCGTGACCATCATCTTAGTTTACACCTTAGATGTAGGTGCGTCGCTGTGTTATTACCGAAATGTTGGGGCAACAAAACGTAACGGAAACGAAATCAAACTTCGCCTGCAGGGTGTACCCCGCTGTATAAAGACAAATCTCTGGTACAGGCTTCCTTGAGGAGGTCCCTCTATAATATAATAATACGATGTTGGCGTTGACTACACGAGATCACAAATTTGATAACTAGGTCGAGCAATTTAAATTGTGTATTTTTAATTATCAAACTAAGTTTCAGGGAGTGGATAAATTATCGGCTGATGATAGGTTTGTCACCAATAATATGGACTTAAGTACCTTATTGGATGTACCTCTGATAACCTCTTGCGAGATTCAGGCTTGTAGATATTTACTTGCTGATACAACTTAAAAGGTTAAGTCATAAACTATCCTTACAATTGAAAAAGCACAGGCAATTGATTCTACACAAGAAACAACCATGATTAACTCTGGAATGACCATTCCTACTACAACATGATTTTAATGTACATTAAGCTAAAAAAAGCAAAAACTGACTTAAACCTTAGTACTATATAAAAATATGTACTTTTAAACATAACACAAAATTACTAGTCGGACCTTCATTGTTGAGGGACCACCTCTGAGTAGCATTTTTGTTAAACCTAAAACAATGAAATGAAATATAACCTCCTCTTTTTTGAAATCAGTTAAAAGTAAACGTGTCAATAAAACCTGAATTTACCTATTACAAAATAAAGCAATGTAACGCAATAGTGATATATAGCCTCTTAAAGACTGATGAAGCGAAACATAATTAAGCAGTTGAATTGATATCACGCGGCGCAATCATTGTGTAACAAACAAACATACAGACTAACAAATTACCCGCATTCAATCAAGTTGCGTGATGTTGGATTTGACTATTAGCTGAGTAGTTTATATAAAACTAGCTACGCAAGCATTTTAACTAACTCAATAAACAAGGAAGTTTTAAATTCGACTATAAATTCGTTTTTTGAAGTAAAAACTTCTAAACTCGGTTCAGAACACGTGACCTGATTCGTAAGATCAAAATTCGTAAGATGGCGCAGGGCGCTTTCGCGAATGTTCGTGTTGTCGCGTTTGTGTACGATAGCGCAATAAATGAATATTGTATTCTATCACGTAAATGATAGTACTTTCATACTGATGATTAAAGTAATTCGTGCAAAATTATTCCCTAACCATTCCAAAATTTCAAAAATACACAACGTTAATATTCAAGTTTTTACTTCTTCCGGCACTCCCGGAGTGCAACCCGTCGTTTTTTGCTACACGATTACTCAGAAAATAGCCAACAGATTTTGATGATTCTTTGAAAGGTACCTCATTAGTTTTTTCACGATCCAAGTAGTTTTTAGCTATACATTATAATTCTTTTTTTTTGTCTACAAACATATTTTTTGGTCATATTGTCCTTACAAAGGTTATTGTGACGCGTCTATTATAAATCTAATAATAAAAACTACTACCGGATCGCAACGCGGTTCACTGAAAAGATCTTCTAAATATTCTGAAATCTTATAATTACTCTTACCATACAAATTTAAGTCATTTTTTAAATTTATTAAAGGGCAATACTTATCGGGAAGTTTATTGTAAAAACGTATGCATGTTTATTTTATTTGAAAAAATAATGCATTCATTGAGTACAACTCAAATCTACAAGTAGCACTAGTATAAAATTAATGCGATATTTCAGAATCATAAGAATTTCGCCTCTGTGGTCTAGCGATTCAGTTGTTGGACTTGACTGCATGATGAGGGTTCGAATCCCGGGTCGGGCAACAAAAAGAAAATTGGGTTTTTCCAATTTTCTAATAAAAAAATGTGTCTCTGCCTACCTCTTCGGGGATATGGGCGTGAAGATACTTTTTTTTGAAGATAATATAATAATTTCGAAAAAAAAAGTAATCAAATCACACTTGGTACTCTTAATTATATACCTTGTTAGAGTCAGTTTTCGCAGGTTTATTGCGGATAATTATTCTTTAACACGTTGAATTTTTCGCAAATATAGATCGATTTTAATTAATCAAATGTATCTTTAAATCCCTTAAATTGGTAAAACGCAATCATCTTGTCAAAGTCGCGTTTTCTGTCCCTATGTCATTTTGTATGCTTAAATCTTTAAAAGTACGCAACGGATTTTGATGCGTTTTTTTTTAATAGATCAAGTGATTTAAGAGGAAGGTTTATATGTATAGGTATATGTTTCATAACCGTGCGAAGCCGGGGCGTGCTGCTAGTAGTTAATAAACAGATGAGCCAGAAAGTCAAGAAATTGTGAAGTTTTAGAATGTTCCAAATCCTAAGACATTGCATACGAAAATGAAAAAAATAAGTAACTAGCTTATATTGGTATTTAATCTTTATGGTAGATCTACATTCCGGCCGCAATTATCAGTGCTCGTTATTACTGTGTTACAGATTGAATTGTAAGGCAGGTGCTAAATTTTTTATCAAATTTTAACATCAGTCTTTAGAGCCACCTTCCACCACCACCTTCTTTCCGTAAAATTTTTAATGCTGGGACCGCACGTAATCTTCATTATGATTAATTTGTGATTATCAGTTACGTGTTTGGCTTCTTTTATAGAAAAAAAACCGGCCAAGTGCGAGTCGGACTCGCGCACCGAGGGTTCCGTACAAACCTGCAAGGTTTACAAAGTTCGTTCATTACGACAATCGAGTCATTTAGATCTAAGTATTTGATATGAATTTCAACTTGATAGCTCTACGCGTTCATGAGGAAAAAAGTAATAAGTTTATATTTATTAAAAATATATATATTTTGTAATGTAACTAAAAATTTAAGGTTTTCGGAATTTTTCCTTTATGTGTGCTATAAAACATTGCTTCATGCCAAATTTCAAGATTCTAGATCGACTGGAAGTACCCTTTAGGTTTTGATTCCCTTGCGAGTACTTGCGAGTTTCAAAATAAGCAGCTTAAATTGCTGTTTCTTTTGATTGCGTTGACATAGAAGTTTGATTTTGTTACAGCTTAAAGGTATTATAGATCTGAGTATTTGGTATGAATTTCAATTTAATACCTCTACGCGTTTATGAGGAAATGGGTAGTAAGGTTAAAATTATAAAAAAAAAAAATTATGTGATGTAACTAAAAATTTATGGTTTTCGTAATTTTCCTTTATCTATGCTATAAGACGTTGCTTCGTACCAAATTTCAAGATTCTGAGTTCACGGGAAGCACCCTGTAGGTTTTGATTCCCTTGCAAGTGTCGAAAATTTGCGGCATAAACGGCTGTATCTTTTGATTGCGTTGGCTTAGAAGTTTGATTTTTTCACAGCTTTAATGGACAGTAGACTTGAGTAATTGATATAAATTTCAGCTTCATACCTCCACGCGTTCCTGAGAAAAAGGGTCTTGACAGACGGACGGACAGAGGGACAACAAAGTGATCCTATAAGGGTTCCGTTTTTTCCTTTTGAGGTACGGAACCCTAAAAGGTATTTATTTTTCAAGTGCACTTACCAGGAAGCTATCTAGCTTTATCAGCTTGCAATACTAAAAAAGGTTTAACTTGTAAGTAAGTTAAATAATGTTTACCTACAGAGTAATAGCCAGGAGCATAGTAGGAATAGTCTTTTCTGGAAAACCTTAATATAGTGCGAGAATTCCAGTTAACGAAGTATGAAGTCATGTAAGACCATTGTAAAACACCGTTTCTTCATACTTTAGACCCATTTGATTCTGCAAACATTTTAATGATAGGTGTATCTAGGGTTGTCACCTACGGATTTTAATATAATATTATCCCGTAATCTAACGGAATAATTTAGATGTAAATAGTAAAAAACAAAATTGTTTCTTTTCCATAAATTTGAAAATACGTTTTTTTGTATCAGATTAGTAAAGTGTAGTTGCAAACATTAAAATACTTAATTGAGACTACAGTTTCAATTACAAAACTTAGTGATACTTTTTAAGGGAGATAAGCTAAATCAGCTAGCGGTTCTACCGGATTAGTAAGTTATCACTATCGACTAAGAACATATGCAAAACCAGGAGTAACAAAGTCCCGTAGCAGACCTTTTGGAAAAGCTCATAAACCACTCTAACATTGTATAATAATAAGTTTTTAAAAATTGTACATATGCTAACATTATAAAATAACTTGACTCGTTCTGTTTTGTATATATGAAAACACGAGTCATCCTAATAAGTAAAAAAAATATTAGTTGACAACCCTAGCTACGCTACTTCGTAAGGATTCCACTTCTCCCTGAATTAACCATTCAAGGTGTGGAGGTATGGAGTAAAAAGTCCAAAAAGCTGTTTATTTCATAATTGCCAAGTTTGCTTTAATCTGCCGCCAGGGTTGCGTTATTGAGTTATGCACGCAACGGACAAGCAAACAGAGTTAGGGTCTCTACACATAGAGTTGTATAATTTTTTGGTGTGGAAGAAGATTATGATGGTGGATTAATGTTGTCAACTACCTCATTTACGTATTTTACACAATTTAAATAGTAGTAATGTATATTATACCAGGTCATTACCTACAATGAAGCTCTCTAAGTGTGTCTAAAAATTGTTTAAGTGGAATCAACTCCTAGCTTTATTGTTGGATCTAGGAGTCAAGTGATTTTTATTATTTATAGTGTTTAGTGTCTGCAAATACAGATAAGTACAGTATTTTAAATACTACTTTCAAAACGAAGTAGGTACATACTGTTCTATCAAATTATCCACTTGATATATGTAGTAAATAATACTAAGAAAGCAAATAAAAAAATGCAGTACCTAATTAATGAGAACATCATAGTAATTTTTTTAAGTCTACTAATGGAAATAAAGTTCTTACGTACCCTTGAAAAGTACCTACTTGTTCACGTACTAAGTAGGTACCCATAAAAATACAGGCACCAATGATAATAACATGATTGAATATTCTTAGTAAGACTTAAGAATCAAGCTTAGACTTTTTCACTATAAATGAAACGAGCTTCCTTTGTTGAGTCTACAAAAATCTTATACTACATTTATTAAAAAACTAACGCTTATGAGACTAGACCCTAACGTTTATGACATCGTTGTCACGAAGTTATGTCACGTTAATACGAATGTCATTGTCGTTATATGAATTAACCGTTTTTGGAGTTTTTGCTGTCCCATTCTTGCTTGTTTATTTGCTTTATGATTATACCGGCTTCAGGTTGGCATCGCACCATTAATAACTTTGGTGTCTATAGGTGGCGTGAATTTCTTACCATCAGGAAATCCATCTGCTTCTTTGCCTTCCAGTATCAAAAAAAAAATCTATACTAAAATTATAAAAGGAAAGGTTTGATTTTTTTTTGTTTGAAATGAATAGGCTCCGAAACTACTGGATCGATTTCAAAAATTGTTTCACCGTTAGGATGCTTCATTATCCCTGAGTGACATTGACTATGCTTCATCAAAATAGGTGCAGTAGAAGCCAAGTTACGCAGACGAAGCTGCGTGAAACTGCTAGTAATAAATAATACAAGAAATAGGAAGCAAACCGAAGCCAACGTTAAACTTTGGAATAAGTTTGTGTGCAACCCTGTAACGTCAAAACTTGTTAATTATTGGCAATCCCTATAAGCGACTTCCAAAATGGAAAAGGTAATGTTTTCGACTCCTGTATTTTTATTATTCGATTTCTCTGTAATTTCTTAACTGATTTCAAAAAATATTTTTATTTCAAAAAGCGTTTTCCTAGGTCGTCCAATTGCCACCAAGTCTTGATCTGGTGATCTTGATGGAATCCCAGGGATATCGAGGGAAATGATTATTTTTTGTGATCAATTTCAATTACAACAAAGCCAAGGGTAAATAGAGTTCTTCTTCAGCGCAACTTGAGTCTTGACTACACATTTTAAGATTTAAGTTTGCATACTTTATAAATATCAGTGAATACTTTGTACGTAGTTATATTACTTATTCTGTGGTATGGGTAAGGTTTATATAAAAAAATATATAAAATAATTTATTATGCCCATAAGCATTATTTTTTTTTGGTTCTGTTTTGTTGGTTCTGTTTTCAAAAGTTGGGTCATAATTACGAGATTATTGGACAGTTGCATTTATTTAATAATTCATCCCGCATCATCATAATCAATTCCGCGATCATTTCTTACCATTAGAGGTGCCGCTATCTTAATACAAAAAAAATATAAACTTTTAAGTTATACACATTTGATAATTAATTCATATCTTTTTGCAGATTTATACGACGTTATAATAAATTTGCAGTCGGTTTATTGCAAATTTATTGCAAACATACTTATCTTACACAGTAGGCAGAGTGGATCTAGTGCCAAATCTCACGATCCTGGCACACCTGCCTTGCTTTCTCCACTATCATTAACCTTTTCATACAAATACTCCGAATTCGGAGACTCTTGAAACCACCATTTTAGAATTTTTAGACCTTAAAGCAATGAAATGTTTAATCTAAATTTACCTAAGTATATATTTTTGAACTCAGACAACGGATAACAAACAGTTAAATACATTTAGGGGTCTCATTTGTCTTTTTATAAAACATATAAAAAATATGCAAAATTCTACATATTAAATCAAACATATGTAATCAGAACCTTATCTTACAAGCATCAGAACGGTACATTTAAATTAGAAATGTTGTAAAGTTTAAATTTACATGTATTATGGAAATCTGATGGAAGGAAACTAATTTTAGCCATCCATATGATGTGTTGATTAACCTCGCACCTCAAGTTAAATCGTTTGTCAGACAAATATTTCGCCTAAATCTTACAAGATAGTCTAGTAGTGATATTTTACAAAGTAAGATAATATGGAAATAATGTTTCTATCGTCATGACGCATCTTATGGTTTTTAGGTTGTATTAGCGTTTTTAACGTTATGGTTATTAAGTTTTGAAATTTTAATCTATTGGACTACAGGCTATAAGCATAAATTTAGTATAAGCGTCCACGAAGATACATATTTACCCTCTTACTAATAAAACTTACACGCCCGTTGATTTGGGGTGTAACTTCACTTTTACTAATAAAAAATTGAAGCTAGACACCATATCAACGGGCACGTAAGTTTTGTTAGTAAGGGGGATAGAATATAAGCAAGGCAATTATAAGTAATTTTCTGTTGTTACATATGTTTTAAATAGTGTAGGTTTTTTTACAAATTCAAATATTTTATTTCACAAAGACTGTTGTTATGTCAAAAAGTAATCATCATCAGCAGCTGGAGGACGACCACTACTGGACATAAGCCTCCCCCAAAGAGCACCACAAGTCACGGTTATCAAACGCTTATAACCAGCGGCTCCCCGTGACTTTGACCAGATCATCAGTCCACCGGGCGGGAGGTCGTCCAACACTGCGTCCTCCGGTGCGGGGCCGCAACTCAAGAACCTTTCTCAAAAGTAATCATTAAAAATCAAATAAATAATGCTAAAACTTACAAATTTAAATATTACGTAACTTAGAATTGGCTAAAAGACACTACTAACTAATGAAAATAAAGTTATCCTAAAACATATCATGTCCCCCATAACATACCATAGTACCATTTATCAGTATCGATCCCCGGGTCGAGCAATAAAAATAAATAGAAAAGGTTTAATTTTAATTTTCTAATAAAATTATCGTTGCCCGGTATCGAATGTGTGCCCTGTTGGCGATAGGCTTGCCACCTGTCATACTTTGGGACTTAGTGTCTTCGGCTAGTCGTGGGTGTCCTAGTTGTGCCTCAGCCAACCCCTTCGGGGATATGGGCGTCAAGATGCTTTTTTTTAATATAAAATATAGGTTTTGATGGAGATTCATTGACTATTACAATATGAAAGAGACTCCAGAGACAGAGTATACATTTCATTCATTTGTCATTTGTTTTACGATTTGGCGGCAAATTGAAAATTGTCTGTGCACGTCAGAATGAATTTAGCCGAGAAAATTTTCGTGCAATGATTTTTTATGACTTTCGATGTCATATAAGTCAACAAGAAAGTTATGATAGACTTCGATACTCTGCCTATGCCTTTGGATATATGGGCGTGAAAATACTTTTTTTTTATCATAGTTATTAAAATACGGTATTTTACTACAAGTTTATCACATACTTGCTATAGTATCCATTTATGTATTCCATATCTACAGTTATTTAAAGCTTATAAAATTGACTTGAAATATATTTTAAAGCTATAAGATGCGTATCTAAGTCGAGTGCTTTAATTCTAATTCCAAATTATGTTATTTATTAATCTAATCTTATTATTTTAAGCGTTTAGTTCTAATTTTAAAGTTATGATATTTATCCGCATATTTTGTTTCACATTAATTTTATTTTATTGTATAATAAATTAAAGTTTATCTTACATATCTTATAATCTTATCTTACAAGTGGAATTGTATATGAAAAAAATAGAAAAGAAAAAACACAAATTACAGAGACAGTTGACTCACTCGTACTACTAAGATCCGAAGTTAGGTCGAGCTATACTCATAGGTAATTTAGTATATCAGAAAATCTATGGAAAATGAGTTGCCTAAAATATCTTGGACATTTTTTTTTATTTTTAAAATGTTTTTTTATTCATTAATTGGTGCAATATAAGGATTTTATCCCGAATAAAGTAGGTAGGTATAAGACGAAGTTACAGAAGTTGAGGTGCCTGTTCTTTATCTGTATAGCCAGGTATAAATAGATAATTGTCGATGCTAGTTACTTTCCAGAGATCGGATCATAGAAAAAAAAATGTATCAACATATGTGCAGTTTCATTACAATATTTCGTACAATTTATGTTAATATATGGGGTTTCCTGAAAAAAAATTGGAAACATGAATTTTTTTTTAAAATTCGGTCTAGGATTTGTTTAGGCAACCCACTTATACTATGATCGCTTATATACTTACTTGACTATAAAATACGTTTTATTTAATTATCAGCTCGGTGTAAGTCGATTTAGGTTCGTATCGTCTATCACTTTTATCACAGGCATTTAATTTTCTTATAATTAACTCTTTATTAACAACAGAAACTGTAATATATATATGTATACTAGCTGCCTGTTCCGGCTTCGCTCGGACGGTAATTTTTTTTATCATAAAATTGAGATGTAAGCTATTCTATCTTTCAAGTTGGATCAAACTGCACACGGTGTGCAAATTTCATTGAAAGCGGTTAAGTAGTTTAGGAGTCCATCGCGGACAAACATCGTGACACGAGATTTATATATATTAAGATGTGATGGCCAAACTTTGGACCCTTTTTTACGAAAATTGCGCCGACGCAGGAGCATAAAATTTGGCACACTTATAGTTTATGTGTAGACGAAGTGCAGAGCGCTCATGTTTTTCAATAATAATGCTTATAAAATACATTAAATCAATAAATAAAATATTACCCACACTGCCATGCATTTGACACACAAAAACAAATATATTGATGATAACGATAAAAGATCACAGATAGCGCACTAAAAAGTTTGGAAACAAAGTTGTTGGTCTTAAAAATGGAGATGGCGTTCTTATCAACAAGATATTGAAAAAAATATTATGGTCGAATTTCGACCAACGGGCGACCACCAACAATTGGAATTCTGCGTAGACCCAAGACTACTTTTATTTATAAAACGATATCCACTTGCACTTTCACTTTCGGTCTTGGCTATCAAAATCAATCACCTCGTTTAAACACAGATCGATTGCATCTGTATAAAAAATCAATTGACATGAATGAAGTCTTTATGTCGGACAATACAAAAGAAAGTGATGTTTAGATGAAATCGAAATCGACAAAATCTTTTTCGTTTTTAACTGACTCTAAAGAAAGGAGGATGTTCTCTATTCTACTGTGTGTTAGTATGTATGTATACGTGTGTATGCGTGTGTGTATGTGTTTTATATTTGTTTTGTGATTACTCCGTTAATTTTGGAGATAATTGAAGTTTATTTAGTATTTGAAATTTTTCATGATGACAAGATTTTTTGATATTATAATGTGATCATGGTATAGTGCTACGGTTTGGGATGTTACACTTCCGCAAGCAAATGTAACACTTCATCATAGAACTTGACTGTGACGAGCACTAACACTTTGACCACAGACGTTCAGAAAACTACAGCTTAGGCTAATGAAAGACAAATGATATTTGTTTCTTTCAAAATACATGGTAGGAAATGAGTTGACTTATGTTCTTCAAACCCGGGAACAAGTTGTTGGATCCCGTAAATTCCAGACTATGTGATAATCAAAGATATTACGTGTTAACCACTTAGCATCCGGTATTAGATAATTTTCAACTTATCCAAACCTGTTCGCACTTCACGGCAATACTAAGAAATAACTGTTGCCTTTTAACAGAATAATCTAGAAGTGTTAACTGTGAAGCCACACGCACGGAATATTGATATCTCATCCATATTCCATACAAATACATACGAAAGTATGTATGTCTGTCTCTCTATTACGCTTTCATGTCTAAACCGCTAGACAGTTTTGATGAAATTTGTGACACATAAAGTTAAACGCTCTAGTTAAAACATGGACCATTTCTTTTAGGCGTCCACCACTTACCGACCAATCGCGAGGCCCTGATAGTACCTCTGTCTATATCTTCGGAGATAGAGGCGTGAAGATACTTTTAAACAAATTATTATGTTAAAATTCGTATAATTCGAAATAATGCATTCCACAATATATATCTTGAGAAATGATGTCATCGTTTCAAGCAAGCTAATATTTTTCCAATGAATCCATAATAAATAACAGAATTTGCATATGGGGTTTGTCAACCTAAGCTTGTGATTATTTTGGAGAAAAAAAACAACTGGGATTCTGAAATAACATTTTATAGAAGAGTAAGATGAGTAAAAGAATCAAATTGATCGCCTGTGTGGTCTAGCGGTCCGGCGTCGGACTTGACTTCTTGAGGTCCCGGGTTCGATTCTCGGGTCTGGCAACAAAAAATTGTAAAACGTATATTTTCAATTTTCTTATTAAAATAACGCTGTCCGGGATTGGATATGTGTCAGGTTGGCGATAGACTTGCTACCTATCACATTGTGGGACTTAATGTTCCGGCTAGTTCGGCTAGTCCTGGGTGCACTGGTTGTATACCCACTGCCTGTGCCTAGCTTTTCAGGGCGGATGGGCGTATGGGCGTGAAGGTACTTTTTATGGATCAGGAAGCAGGATCTGAAAGTCTAATACCAGATCCCTGACTCTGCAACGTGGCCTCGTGCCGGTCCAGATCAGCTAAGTAGAATAGACCATTAGTCTCTACCAGGCAGCTCGTAAAAGGCGAGCATAGGTTAAAATATAGGTTATATATACCAACAAGTCCACTGGTGGTAGAGAAATGTGCCGCAACACGCTTGGTATCCACCATTTTACCTATTCTTGGCGCCATAATGACTTTGTCATGTTCCGGTCTGGAGGGTAGGGTAGTCAATAGAATTTCATAATAGATCTTTCATCCTAGCCTTAGAAAAGTGACGCACCTGTAACATCTATGGAGTCCATGGGCCACGGTTTTCATTTACCATCAAAGGAATCTTGTCTTTATTCGCTGACATCTAAAATAAGTAAGTAATAATACTGTAACTCCTTATTATTAACTTTTAAAAGACTGGTCAAATTTTAACATAAGGGAGTATAGGCCTAAAAGGGTAATAATGTATGTTAAATATTATTCTCAAATTGTAATATTTGCTATTATAATATCATTTCAAACAGTCCGCAAAAATGCTTCACATATTGTCAATCTATGTCGCACTTAGTACAAGTCATGACGTCATCAGCCTGCGAATGCGACTGCGGTCGTTGTGAACCAGTTAATGCTTCGTTTACGTTATAACCATATATCTTGCATTTTGCGTCAGATAAAATTGTAATTTTGTTTTTGTTTCTTCATAGATCCTAAGTGTTACCAAAGACAATATACTCGTATTTCCTAATCTCTGATGTTACCGATTTCGAACCGTTTCTCAAAATTTGGCTGGTGCCTTAGACGTAACCCTGTACATGGGCGTCGCCAGGATTATTTTCAGGGAGGTTCATCTCCATCTATACATACTATTTATCAATATAAAACATCGAAATAAACATGTATAGCAACATACATATTTACATACGAACACAAATATAACACATACATACTCTAGAAAAGCATTACTCTTCCGCAAGTTCAGTCAGGTATTTTTTTCTATCTACTTTCTTTCCGGACATGAGAGGTGCAGTTGCACCCCCTTGCACCCTGCTACCGGCGCTCATGACCCTGTATATTATATACCCACATTTTGTATAATGTGTGTCCTTAAAAACGGGTTTGAAATCTATCAATCAAAACATACACGTATATCATTCACGAGTAACAAGATGAATGAACCTTCACAATAATACTTTCATTAGCGTATCCATTTCACGCCAGTGACCACAGTTACGTGGAGATCGGAAGTATCTTACGAGATCTGCGGTTGGAAATATAAGATTAAGGTAACGAAGAGTTAATATCACTTACTCGGAAGTAAAAACAAATACATAATATCTACATCTAGTTACAGATGATCTAGCATCCATACTTATATTATAAATAAGAAATTAGGTACGTCTGTTTGTTGTACTTTCACGAATAAACCGCTAAGCTGATTTTATTGAAATTTATTACCTGTACGTAAAGTCATTTTTTGTATCTAAAAAAATCGAATTCAAATACTGCCTAAAGCACCCGTCATGAGAAGCTATAAATTATGTAAACAAACGTTCGGGAGTTAACAACATTTGGTTCAAAGATAAAAGTATTTTTTTTAATATTTAATTAATAATTTAAATGTGTATAATAAATTACGTATGTTTTGACATTTTTTTCGTGGCAAATTGATTTCCTTAGATGTACTGGGTACTGGCTTCATTATACGTTAATACACAATAACAAATAACGGATAAAAAAAATTAAATTTAAGGCAACAATTAACAAAACTAACAACAATAACAAAGTGATAACGAAAAGATAAAAAAATTAACAATAACAACCAAATCCGCGATTTTAACAAAGCAATGAAAAATTCAAAACTCGAATGACGCGTTTATTTCCAAAAGACGGACAGATGGTTTGCAGTCCCGGCGACCGGCGCGTCCCCGTACCAAGACACTCAAACGTCAGTTGGTAGATATGATCCGACTAAATTAAATAGGTTGTTACTTTCATATAACCCGTCTATATTTTTATTTCGATTGAATATGGTCAGTTTATTGTTGTCTCGAAGTAAAAGAAAATACTTGGTAAAAGATGTTTGTTTAAATAATTTATAGCTTCTCATGACGGGTGCTTTATTTTTTCCAAAACCTTCCTCCAAAGAGCTATACTCGACTGCCTACTGCTACTGCTTCGACTTCTAATTTTTTTTTATGTATGATAATCGATTTCTCCGTCATTTCTGAACTAATTTTAAAAACTCTTATTTTATTTGAAAGAGTGTACTTCCAAGTTCTGAGGGACCTCGATTGCCACCAAGTCTGGTTCTGATGATGGAATTTCAGGGAAATCGATGAAAATACTTAATGTTCGTGTACCTAGGAAACTAAGCTATTGAAGTCGAAGTTGATTTTTTCAGTTTACTGCGGTTAAAGGATTAATAAAATTATTAACATACTTAAAATTACTATAAAATGATTGTCAAAGTCACACCAAAAAGACACCATAAACCGGAAAAACTTTTTTTATGATATTGGAAGGCAAACAAGCAGACGGATTTCCTGATGGTAAGAAATTTCCGCCGCCTAGAGACACCAAAGGTGGTGATGGTGCGTTGCCAACCTGAGGCCGGGATGTTAGGCCTCGAGTAAAAGTGAGTTAACCGGCTACCTTACCCTCCGAACCGGAAATAACTGGACCGGAATAGGTAAGGCGGTGGTACCAATCCGGGTGAGTCGATGCGAAACTCAACCACCTAGTCAGATGTCACGGTGTTAGTGACGGTAAGCCTATGCTCGCCTTTTACGAGCTGCCTGGCAGGAAGGCAGATGATATATTCTGCAAAGGAACCCGGACCAACACGGGGGACGACACAAACGCAACAAAAACCGTATTCCCAGCCGTCAAAAGGTACATCACTAGGAATGTCAATACCTTGAGAATTTCTCATTACCAAGCCTCATACCATCAGCATATCAGAGCCATGCATCGCGATCTTCACCATAGATCAGCTCGTCACGTAAATGACACTACCATGATGATCTCATTGCGTTTTTGCACGATTTACACACTCAACTGTATAATGTTATTAATAAATCCAACCTCCAATCAAAAATACACTCTAATCTTGAACAACAAGGCTTATAATCACGTGTTCAAATTTTTGTCATGTGACATGCAGTGTTGTCAGTAACAAATGCGTTGAAAATTATTTATACAATGGAAAATATTAAATGCCTTTTATGTACAGATAATAAAAAATGATTAGTAGCCTGAGAATATCACGTCGTCTGTTAGTTTATTAGTCTATGGGCATTTAGATTCATGTCACATTAATGTGTTTATCCCTATCCAAACTCATTATAAAACAAGACTTAGGTAGGTATTTAATATATCTATAGTAGTGCTATTTAAATTATGCGCTTGGGCTATATTCGTCAAGCTTCAGAAATCCGAATGTATTTCAAAGGTATAGAGTTGTTATTACATAATTAATCATTTCTCTTAAATTTAGATTAGGTCAGCCATTTTAAAAATAAAAGTATAAAATATAAAAAGTGTAAAGCCGAAGCGCATAATTTAAATAGTAGTACTATACTTATTGATATGATATACATTTTCTTCTATATAAAACTGTATCACTGAATGTGTTGCTAATCGCATAACTTCCGAAAGACTGGACCGATTTGGCTAATTTTTTTTTTCTGTGGTAGTTATTGTCAGGAAAAGGTTCTTAAGGAGAGTAAAACCAGGAAAATTTCAGGGGAAATTGGTAAAACAATAGTTTATTTTTTCCCATACAAATTAAAAAGGTGAAACGAAGATCACCGGGACAACAAATATATAGTAAATTTAATAAATGCTATTACTATAAGATCGCCTCTTTGGTCTAGCCGTTCGGCGTCGAACTTGACTTATAAGGTCTCGAATTGGATCCCTGGGTCGGGCAACAAAAAAATAAATAATGTGTAATTTTAATTTTTTTATAAAAATGGTATTGCCCGAAATTTGATGTGTGCCCGATTGGCGATAGGCTTGCCACCTACCACAGTGTGGGGCTTAGTGTCTTCGGCTAGCCGTGGGTGTCTTGGTTGTGCCTGTGCCTACAGCTTTGGTGCAAGTTTCTTCTGCCACTGCAAGTTTCTTCATCATCGGTCCAGCCGGTTCAGAGATTAGCAAGACAGAAAAATATGTAAAAATGTTATTTTAGTATATATACTGTGTGCGTGTAGAGTAAGAAGCGGTTATAATAATACTATAAACAGACAATACTATCTTTACTAATAAATTATTAAGAACAAAAACAAAAAAATGCTATAAAATGATATCCTTTATGCTCTAAAAGATATAAACCTTAATTTATTTCAAATTAGTGTCGTCTCTGTGGTCTAGCGGTTCAGGTGTTGGACTTGACTGCATAAGGTCCCAGGTTCGAATCCCGCGTCGAGCAACCAAAAGAAAATTAGTTTTTTTCAATTTTCTAATAAAAAAAATGTTGCTCGGATTGGATATGTGCCCGCTTGGCGATAGACTTGCGACCTGTCACACTTTGGGACTTAGTGTCTTCAGATAGTCGTGGGTGCCCTGGTTGTGCCTCTTGTGCCTCTGCCTATCTCGTCGGGGATATGGGCGTGAAGATGCATTACTTTTATTTTTATTTCAAATTGAGTTGCGTTGGACCCTTTTTAGATCTGTTGAGAATGTTTTCTCAAATGACACCTACCTCAGATTCACTGGCACTTGAATATTTTTATAATTACTTCTTCTATTTTACTCAACATCGGTCCAGCCATTTCAGAGATTAACCGGAACAGACAGATAAAAGATGTAAAAATGTTATATGTATGTGTGTGTGTGTGTCATAGGCCACTTTTTATTCTTATATCTAAAACTTTACCGTGAGTACAGTAAAAAATGGAAATAAATAGAAAATAAATTTGAAAAATATTCAGAGATAGCCGCAGGCAACATTAAGTAATCATTAAAATCAGCTTTGTAAATACGAAATCCTAATTGGTATGCCCATTCCCATTACAAATATCTTGTTTACCCACTTCATCTACTATTCACACTTCGAATGTTTATTTTTAATGGTTTCAAGTGTTTTTCGCAAGGCGATATTTATTTAATAATTTATTGGACACTTGACATTTGCGAATTAGTCACTCCTTAAAAACTCGGTCAATATTGTTCAAATCAGTTTTAGTTAATTAATCATAAGTACCTCTGTGGTCTTACAAGTAGTATGTATGATCGCCTCTGTGGTCTAGCAGTCCGGCGTCGGACTTGACTTCTTGAGATCCCGAGTTCGATCCCCGGGTCTGGCAACAAAAAATTAGGGAATGCGTATTTTTAATTGTCTTGTGCATGCTTAGTTGCCAGGGATTGGATATGTGCTCGGTTGGCGATAGGCTTGCCATCTGTTGCCTCTGTGGGACTTTGTGTCTTTGGCTAGTCGTGGGTGCCCTGGTTGTGCCTCTGCCTACTTCTTCGGGATATGGGCGTGAAGACACTTTTTTTATAAATTCTACATGGCTGATATAATTGAAAATATGGGACTACGTTAGAATCATGACCTGCTTTTTTTGAAAATAGAATGAATCATTTGAATGTTTTTCAAATCGCGATATGACATTTTAGTTTCGGTTATTTGCAATTTTACTGCTCTCAAATTATAACATGTCAACTACCTATGTAAAATTTATAAAAAAAGTGTCTTCACGCCCATATCTAGAAAGAGGCAGGCAGAGGCACCCACGACTAGCCGAGGACACTAAGCCCGACAACGTGATAAACCAACCGGGCACATATTATCTAATACCGGGCAACGTTATTTTCATTAGAACATGGAGAATATACATTTTCTAATTTTCTTGTTGCCTAACCTGGGGACCGAACCCGGGACCTAAAGAAGTCAAGTCCGACGCCAGACTGTTTCATCACAGAGGCCACTTGTACATACCACTTGTAGATACCTAATACAGCACAATCCTCATTTTTCGTAAAATAGTTGAATTTTGATTTTGTTCCCCTAGTTTTGATTGATCCCCACTATTTTTAAAGAACAATAGAACTATTTAAATTATGCGCTTCGGCTATATTCGTCAAGCTTCGGAAATCCGAATGTATTTTAAAGATATTTAAAGAGTTGTTATTACACATAATTAATCATTTCGCTTAAATTTAGATTACGACAGCCAATTTAAACATAAAAGTATAAAGTGTAAAAAGTGTCAAGCCGAAGCGCATAATTTAAATAGTAGTTTTTTTTTTATAACATTGGAAGGCAAACAAGCAGACGGATTTCCTGATGGTAAGGAATTCCCGCCGCCTAGAGACACCAAAGGTGGTATTGGTGCGTTGCCAACCAGAAGCCGGGATGTTAGGCCTCGAGCAAAAGTAAGTTAACCGGCTACCTTACCCTCCGAACCGGAACACGTCATGACGTTATGGCGGCAGGAATAGGTAAGGCGGTGGTACCAATCCGGGTGAGTCGCTGCGAAACTCTACCACCTAGTCAGATGTCACGGTGTTAGTGACGGCAAGCCTATGCTCGCCTTTTACGAGCTGCCTGACACAGGAAGGCAGATATTCTATTCTGCAAAGGAGCCCGGACCAACACGGGGAAAAAGTAACTGTAACTAGTAATAAATAATAAATTAATATCCCTGTACAACTGACACAAATTGAATCTAACCCCAAAGTAAGCAAATTATATTATGCTTATGTTATAGGTGCTAGTCAACGATATTAATACATAGAAATATTTAAATATATACCAGAATAACAAACACCCAGACCCGAAAATGCAGACATCTAAATGTTTATCACACAAATGCCTGCGCCCGTCGGGAACCGAACCCGAGCCTCGCGGTAAGTCGATGTAGTTAGGCGTATACGCTAGCCACTCGACCAACGAGGCGGTCGAAAGTAAGTACTCTACGAGTAAAAGGATTTATTATCGTAAATCATACCACAATCTTCAAAAGCTTAAATTATATCCCACATTGCAATAGCATTTGAACAGCGATTTGGTATTTGTGGGCTTCCGTGTTGGTCAGGACAAACTGACTGACTCATGATGGACAACCTGCAAGTCGATTACTCTGTGAATAGGCGGTGATTCCAGCGTTCGCTATGGAATTTTACTGTCATATTAAAATACCTTATCATGGTATTCATTATTCATTCATATTATTCATCCATATTTACAGTTGTAGGTTCTGACTGATAGGTGGTGGAAGATCGATCGGATTTATAGATCATAGGCAAAGAGTAAAGTAAAGAGTAAACTCTGTATCTTTCTATTGTATAGAGGTGGGATTTTATGCGATATAATAACTGACTTCGAAAAAAGGAGGGGGTATTATTATTTTTGACACGTATATTTTTTTTAGCTGTATGTTCTTCTGACATGTTTCTTTTGACATTTTTAAATTTATTTTTGAAATATTTTTTTTATTTGTATGAGCGTGATTTCGAGACTTGTTGGTTGGTCACCCATTGCCACCATGTCTAGATCTGATAATGGATTCCCAAGGGAAAGTAGGAATCTTTGTGTACCTAAGTGACATATTGAAATCGAAGTCGGTTTATTAAGTTTTACTGCGCTTAAACTATTATTTCATTATACTGGTGAGCTTCACACTGGAAAATGTAGCAACATCCGTTGGATCAGCCTGTCCATGCCCCAAAATATATTTTCCGTTATCTGGGTCCGATATTAAAACATACGGAAATTAATGCATTTTCAACTGTACACGTCTCATATACAATTGAAAATACCCTAATTACCGTGATTCATTTCATTCATTACAAAATAGACGAATTTACTTCAAAAGATCACTTCGCCTTTGCAATATAGACACAGAGCTTTTCATCATATTTGCACTTCGGAGTACTGAGGTGGATTTAACATAGTATTTTTATGTAACAAGAGGCAAACAAGTAGACAAAGTTTTTCAAGAAAAGCACGTTGACATTGCAAAATCTATCAAATCCAATTTTACATAAAAGGTACCTACTGAGCTTTATATCACTTTTTTAATTTTTACTCCTAAAAACAGTGGGTCTTGTAAACATAAACATTTTATAAATTGAAACTTTTATTACATCGTCTTATTTTTTTTCGTGTGTGTCAAAGTGTGTCGCATGTCGCGTGACGTCAGAGCAGCCGAGGCTAATATGACGTCTTCAGTTCATAGTTATAGATCAAGTTTAATTGTGTGGTTTCATAAAACCACACAATCCTTTTTTTTAATAAAGTATAGTTGTAGTGTTCGTTAGCTCCTCGACTATCCAACTTTTGTTAATTTGCTAAATAATATACTTTTTGTTCCAGAATGCGACGACATTTGTCTTTCAATTGAAGACATTGGAATTATTGAGGTATGTGCCACTTATTTATTTATTACCTTTTGATGCATTTGTTAGCGACTTCAAAAACAGGAGATAAAATATTCGATTACTATATATTTTTTATTGCCTCTATGGACTGTATGAGGTCCCGAATTCGAATCCCGGGTCGGACAACAAAAAGAAAATGGAGTTATTCTAATTTTTTAAAAAGAACGTTGTTCGGAATTGGGAATATGCCCGGTTGGCGATAGGCTTGCCACCTATCACATTTCGGGACTTAATGTCTTCGGCTAGTCGTAGGTACCCTAGTTGTGCCTCTGCCTACCTCTACGAAGATATAGGCGCGAAGATGCATATTTATCTTTTTTTAAACATACCTACTAATCGATTTCTGCCTCGTTATTGTAGCGATTTTAATACTTTTATATTTGAAAATGCATACATTCGAGGTCTGATCTAGACTTGATGGTATTGGGACCCAATACCATCAAGTCTAGATTTGGGAAATCTAGGAAAGAAGTCAATTTTTTCAGTGCCTATGTTTCTTTATTTTTTACTTAGGCGACCTAATATTGAATTTAAAGTCTGCATTTTGCAGCTTTACTTCGTTTAATTATTTCTCTGCCAATAGTATACGAACATGTTTCTGTGGCGATACGAGATGATGACTTCATTTCCTATTCTTGCCGCCATGACATCAATGCTTGTCATCGTGTAACATAAAAAGCCTTAGATCAATAACCCACAATTGTACTTTGCATTAATGGTGTTTGATAAAATTATTACAAATCGCTCTTTATTTAAAAAAAAATATCTTCACGCCTATATCCCCGAAGAGGAGGCAGAGGCACAACCAGGGCACCCACGACTAGCCGAAGACACTAAGTCCCGAAATGTGATAGGTGGCAAGCCTATCGCCAACCGGGCACATTCCCAATCCCGAACATTTTTTTTAGAAAATTAGAAAAACCCAAGTTTCTTTTTGTTGTCCGACCCGGGATTCGAACCCGAGACCTCGTGCAGTCAAGTCAAACACCTGAACCGCTAGACCATAGAGGCGAACCTTGTCTCTTTATTATAAAGCATAATAATACGTGCATATTTCCAGTGTTGATCCTGATCCCCTGTGTAGAATAGATCATCTGCCTTTCCCACCACGGAGTTCGTAAGAGGTGGCATAGGTTTAATGGGTCATCAAGAACACTGGGGGTAGAGTGTGCAGCACTTGCCCGGTTAAGGATTCACCGCCTTAACTATTCCTGCTGATATAACGACATCGTCATGTTCCGGTCCGGAGAGTAGGGTAGCTGGTAGACTTGCACGATAGGCCTAACATCTCGGCCACAGGACAGTGACGCACCTATAACACTATGGTGTTTAAAGGCCACGATATTTCTTAACATCAGGAGAGCCGTGAGCTTGTTCACTGTCTTATCTCATAAAAATCACTTCTGTGGTCTAGCGGTTCAGTTTTTGGACTTGACTGCATGAGGTCCGGGTTCGAAACCCTGGTCGGGCTACAAAAAAGAAAATTGAGTTATTCCAATTTTTTAATAAAAAAAAATGTTGCTCGGGAATGGATATGTGCCCGACTGGCGATAGGTTTGTCATCTATCACATCGCGGGACTTAGTGTCTTTGGCTAGTCGTGGGTACCCTGGTTGTGCCTCTGCCTACCTCATTGGGGATATGGGCGTGAAGATGCTTTATTTTGTTGCCTGTCTTGGTTTCCAACCCAGCAGTCTGACGTCGGACCGCTAGACCACAGAGCCGATTATAGGCGAGCATGTAATTTAGAAAACATTAATCAGCTAACATTAATTTATATTTACTCACGGGATGACTGGTGCACCTGGCGAACCAGGAAGAGGTCGCCATCAAACTGTCTGCAACAACGAATGGATATCGCTAAGGGCCAAGCGAATATTTACAAGGCTGACTACAAACTGGATACGCAGTTGAATTTAAATAGGCTAGGCCGAATTTCGTTTTAATCATTATATAGTACAAAACAAGATGCTTCCTCTGTGCCTATGTCCCTTTGTATGATATATAACTACGCAACGGATTTTGATGCAGATTTTTTAATAGATAAAGTGTTTGAAGAAGAAGGTTTATATGTATATTTTGTACCCATGCGAAGCAGGGGCGGGTCGCTTGTTTAGGATAATCTGTTTAAAACTTCATATATATTTGATGAGAATGTCATATGTAAGACTTACTAAAGGTCTTTTTTTTTATTTTTTTTATTTATGTTTATAGGAAGGCAAACAAGCAGACGGATTTCCTGATGGTAAGAAATTCACGCCGCCTAGAGACACCAAAGATGGTAATGGTGCGTTGCCAACCTGAGATCAGGATGTTAGGCCTCTAGCAAAAGTAAGTTTTCGGCTACCTTACCCTCCGAACCGGAACACGTCATGACGTTATGACGGCAGGAATAGGTAAGGCGGTGGTACCAATCCGGGCGAGTCGCTGCGAAACTCTGCCACCTAGTCAGATGTCACGGTATTAGTGATGATAAGCCTATGCTCGCCTTTTACGAGCTGCCTGGCAAAAAAGGCAGATGGTCTATTCTGCAAAGGAGCCCAGACCAACACGGGGAAGGCCTAAGAATATGTTGACAATAAGTTATATTTGGCCCGCAACATCGCCTGCGCGATAACATTATAAAAGTTTTTACATTAATCGGAGATCTGTATCTTATTAGGTACATCGCTCCTTCTAAATCAGATCTTTTTTTAAAAATATTGTTTGGACATTACAAATTATAAACTTGATCGCCCCGTTAGTCGAGTGGTTAACATACACGCCTCAATTTTACCGATTGACTACGAGACCCAGTTCAACTCCCGAAGGGGGCATGTATTTGTGTGATGAACATTTAGAAATTACTTTTTGTTTATCAACTTGATACTGGTATATATACATATAAGTATTTCTATAAATCGTTGCGCACATAACACAAGCATATAAATTGCTTACTTTGTTGTTAGAACAATTTGTGCAATTTGTCCATTGGTATTTGTTAATTATTTATTTTTAAACGAGCTGCTACGGCGAACTTCGTTCCACTCGTTCGGTTTCTATAGTAACAGGTTACAATGCCACTTTTCCTAGTTATATTGCAGTCTAACAGCATTAAAGGTACCCTGGGTCAATCTCCTGGTTCTACGCTATCTCTTTTTAAATTTTCAGCAAAATTACTTCAGTCGTTCTTAAGTAATAAATAGTGTATACAACACGAGTTTCTTTTATTATTATTTTCTTATCTATATACATATTTACTTAATAAATATATCTAAAACAATTACAAGAATTCAATCTTAGTCACAAAATAAGCTTATACTTGTGTTATAATTCCATATATGTATACGTGAATAAATTGTATAAATATTTTATTTCTAACATATTTAGCATATTTTTTAACAACCAAAGTACTATTTCGAACCATTTGTAATGAATTTAAAAAAGAATTGACTTTATAGTAATTTTGTTTTTAATTGTAAATCGCAATCAAATTTCGCCAATAAAAGCGATAAAATTATTCGTATATCGACTTCCTAAAGTCTAAACATAAAGCCGACATCGCGTCGTAGAGCTAGAACAATTGTAGCGGAAACTGTTGACAACAGCGGTATAGGGAGTGACGGGAACGGCCGCGCCGATAGACAGCCGATAACAAGCTTAATGTATTTGTATTTACCCGGTATATGTTTATATTGACTAATTCATTACATTTTTAGTATTACTAACTGATTCGACCGTCGACTGACGTATGTTAAACTTAGTGTAGGAGGAATCGGCGCATGAGTACGGAAAACTAATCCACCTCAATTTTTTTATGCGATTCTCTTCAAATTGCCCTCCTAATGATATAAATGCATGTTGCCATGGCGTCACCCGGTGCCATATTGTTTAAACCGAAATTGTTTAAACAATTGCAAGTAATTGTTATTTTTCAACCGGACATTTTTTTATATTCTTTATTGAAATACCAATAAAAAAAACACGATAAATCACAAAAAAGTTAATATTTATAAAGATATGAATTTTTAAAGGCTCGAAAAATCTCAAATTTGGGTACTTTCGTCCAATGAAAAATGTATTAAAAAAAACATAATGTTCAAGTAATATACTTTGTTTAATTCTCTATACAATAGTTAGTAATATTGTTAATAGAGATATAAAAAAATCATTGTTTATATCTTTTTTTAATTGTTAATTTCGCGCGCTCACAAGTGTGCGTCGCTTACCTTTAAGTATCTATTTTAAAAGCTCAACTTTATCAAGATTGTTCAAGAGTGAAATGCTATTAATAATTAAATTGTCTACAAATAATTTTTATACATTTTTTTCTCAAATTAATTTTTCCAAAGTTATTTAAGCTTAAATCGGAACATGTCATTAAAATTACTTTTTTATCAGTTTATATTAAAGTATCTTCACGCCCATATCCCCGAAGAGGTAGGCAGAGGCACAACCAGGGCACCCACGACTAGCCGAAGACACTAAGTCCCACAATGTGATAGGTGGCAAGCCTATCGCCAACCGGGCACATTTCCAATCCCGACCAACATTTTTTATTAGAAAATTGGAAAAATCCAATTTTGGGTTGGCCGACCCGGGATTCGAACCCGGGACCTCGTGCAGTCAAGTCCAACACCCGGACCGCTAGACCACAGTTTATATTACTTTTTTGTTACTATCATGATTTTTAATAATTTTGTTATAAAATATTTAAAAAATTTCATTGTTTATATCTTGATGTGGAATAGTTTTCGGTACTCATGCGCCGATTCCTCCTACACTAATTCAAATGTTGACTGACTGGTATGTAAAACTATCAATTCTTTCCTTTTTTTTATTTTAAGCTGCTACGGCGAACTTCGTTTCACCCGTTCAGTTTGAATAGGAAAAATTAAAATGTTATTTTTCTCAGTGTTCTCACAATCGAACAGGACAAAAAGTATCCTATATCCTTCTGGTTTGAAGCTACCTCTCCATCAATTTTCAGCCCAATTAGTTCAGTCGCTCTTGAATTATAAATAGTTAGTGTAATTATAAATATTTATTGGTAGTTTAGTACAGAGACCCAGGCTCCTATTCGACACGTACCTATCTATATCACGTATATATATATGGTGTAGTATAAATAAATATAAATCACCATATAGTACAAAACATACTAGCTTACTCTGTCCCTATGCCCCTTTGTATGCTTAAATCCTTAAAACTACGCTATGGATTTTGATGCGGTTTTTTTCAATAGATAAAGCGATTTAAGAAGAAAGTTTACATGTATATTTCATAACCGTGCGAAGCTGGGGTGGATCGCTAGTAATAAATAATTGAGTCGGTCATATGTATTTCAACAATACGAGTTTACAAAGTATTTGTGAGTTTTCAGTTCATAAATCAGACAGTCGATAACGAGCCAAATGTATATAAATTACAGTGATTTATTTGTATGTTTAGTGATATATTGCTCAAATATACTCAAATAACGCAAAATAACTAATCTTAGCCATCTTTTGAGCCATGTCTTTCGACGGTTTCTGGTTTTTTTCTCTACAATTCAGTTGAGTCTAGTTTTACAGTTCTTTATAATTTTGTTTTATTCTTCAAGTCAAATGAATGAGCTTATTCTATAAGCAGCCAGTCCTATTAGAAAAAAACAAAAATCATTTTTTTTCTTTATCTATTTATTGTTGTTGTTGTGTTGTTAATCATTTTATTTCTTTATTGAAGTTATACTTCTTTTGGCGTGTTAGGAAAAAATGATGAGGGTAAATTTTTACGATGCGCGCGCACACCGTCACGAAAAACCGACATGATGAAGTTAGCTATAGATAACATTTTAGTTTTTCAAAAAAGGTACCAACAAAGTAAAAGTAAGGACATCTACGTATGTTTGCGTGAGAACTGACAACTGTATTCACAATATTTCTTTATTTCTATGGTTAGTGTCATTTTGTCTACAAATGTAAAATAAGGCAAAAGATAAAATTTTTAAAAAGATTTTGATCTTATTACGCCGAAGAAGTACATAAGTACACACACAATTTTTTTCTGTGTATTTATTATCTGTTTTGCATATATAGATCTGTTTTAGGTGTACTGAGCACTGACTAAAAAATTTGAATGTTTTTATTTCAATGTTTTTAAATACATTTCTATTATTTTATTTTAATTTAGTCTAAGATATAAGTCTAAATAAAAAGTAACAAATAGCAGAAAATATTGGAAAAGTTGATCTAACCTCAAGATAAACAAATATGCTTGTGGTTAGCATTTTATTAAGCGATACTAATACAAGTACATAAAATGGGCAAATGTACTCAAAAACACCGGCATTTTTATCACAGAAATATCTGTCCTGTCGGAAATCGAACCCGTTAGCGTGTATCTCGATCAACAAGGCGGGCCAAAACGCTATCCCGAACAATATCTAGCACAAGAAATATAATCGTACGATAATGTTCGTTTGTAAGATTGAAATATAGCCAGGGCATATAGTTAAAGATCCGAGATATCTGGGGCTCGGTGAGCTTATCTCCGCATCTAGATGGAGCTGATTTATCTGGGTCATATCTTTAGGCTGTACCGGACTTTCTTGTTAAATGCTGGTAAATTGGTACTACTTGGAATAGTTTATTTTGATATTATACATCACTAGCTATTGCACGCTATGATACTCGCGTTTTTGTTTCTTCCGCGAGAAACTCATAAACATCAGGTTTGAAATGGTGTCTACGTTTGAATTGAGGTCTTTAGCTATCTCTATGCCAAATTTCATCAAAATAAGTCTAACGGCAAGACTGTGTACGATCGTAAATGTCAGATGAAAACTCGTAAACATTTAAAATAAATGCTATTTTACAGGTTTTAACACCCACTCCCACATCACTACATAGTATAAAACTAAGTCGCTTCCTCTGTCCCTTTGTATGCTTAAACCTTTAGAACTACGCAACGTAGTTTGATGTGGTTTTTTAAATAGATAAATTGATGGAAGAGGAAGGTTTATATGTATATTTTAAACGCGTGAAAAGCCGGGGCGGATCGCTAGCAAAATATATAGCGATCGACGTAAATTTATCTATGAGCTAAAGTTCTAAACGTATCTAGGTATGTAGAACCTACCTAGATACAATTAAATGTTCCAACGAGATTCATTAACAAACATATATCTCTTTTTTTCAACCTCTAAAATAGAAGAAATTTTCAATTATTTTTTATGTTTTAATATGTTAGAGCTTTTTACTGATTTAAACAAACTAATGGTCGCCCATTGGTCGAAATTCGACCATTTTAATAACCCAATTTTGATATCTTGTTCATAAGAACGCTATCTTCATTTCTACTAAGTGCGCCATCTGTGAACTTTTATCGTCAACATCAATATATTTGTTTGTGTGTGTCAAATGCATGGTAGTGTAGGTAATGATTTATTTATTAATTTAATGTACTTTATAAGCATTATTATCAAACAACATTAGCGTTCTGCACTTTTCCTACACATAAACTATAAGTGTGCCAAATTTTATGATCCCGCGTAAACGCAATTTTCGTAAAAAGGGGTCCAAAGTTTTGGCATCACGTTAATATATAGATTTTATGAATATTTTTTGTTCGAAAGTAAAAAAAAAGTAGTAGCTGTCTACTTAGTTCCATTTAAATTTGATCAAAATCCAACACATAGTCTTTAACCGACTGTGAAAAAACTGTTCATTATATTTATTAGATGTTGTGAACCGATTTTAAATGTAATTTTAATCAGAGAGCCTTTCGAGGCGGTTCCATTGCCACCAAGTCTAGATCTGGTGATTGAATCCCAGAGAAATTGAGGATAATAGTCATTTTTGTATACATAATACCAACATACCTAATTGAAATTAAGTCGTTTTTTTTTCAATTTCACTACGCGTTTGTAATTGTGATTAAATAATCTAATAATAATGCGAAAAGAGCTTATTTCTACAAGCGGAATTGCAACTGCAAGAGTACTGATATTTTAGTTGATCGTGGGCGTGGGAGATAACTTACCGTGAGGTGAACTGCCAGCTCATTTTAAAACCTAAAAAAAGCATCTTTACGCTCATATCCCCGAAGCAGTAGGCAGAGGCACAACCAGGGCACCCACGACCAGCCGAAGCTACTAAGTCCCACAATGTAATAGGTGGCAAGCCTATCGTAAAACCTAAACCTAAACCTTAATGTGTTTGGTTCGATCAGTTTGGTATATGTCGATTAACAATTGACTTAGCTAAAAAATACATTTATTATTAAATTACTATTCAAGCACATGAGATAATTCCATCAGACATACAATCGAAAAACACACACTCATCCACATACCAGTATTACTCGGACCACGATACAAATCATCCCTTTATTTAGTTGTCAGATGGAAGAAAAGAGAAACAAAAAAAGCAAGCGCAAACCCGCCTTACTGACTGACGTCTCAATTAAAAATAATTTATTTATAAATTGAACCACCCGTGCGTCGATATCGATCTTTTGTTTGGCAGAGCAACTCTCAAGACTTAAGTTCTTTTCAAGCCTTTTGTGTGTATAGTGTTGTTACATATTCCTCTTTTGTTCATGGTAATTATCGATGAACCGTATTCAGAATGTGATGAATGCTTTATTTAGAAATCACTCAATTATTTTTTTAATGAAGGTTCGTGCTTCTTTTATTTTGGTTTGATTAAGGGCAGTTTACTTTTTAGTTAGGTCTGTATAGAAATAACTCCATTGTGTTTGATGTTTAATGTGTCCCTTTTGTAGTACTATATAACTTGAGATTATTGTACTTGACTATTTTTTATTCTAAGTATAGGTACTAGTTCTTCTAGTAAAGTTTAAGTAAAATCTGAGGTCCCGGGTTCGAATCCCGGGTCGGGCAACAAAACGAAAATTGCGTTTTTTCAATTTTCTTATAAAAAAAATGTTGCCCGGGATTGGATATGTGCCCGGTTGGCGATAGGCTTGCCACCTATCACATTGCGAGACTTAGTGTCTTCGCCTTCGGGGATAAGGGCGTGAAGATACTTTTTTTTATTATTTTTATTCATCATTAGCACTTTGATGCAGCTCTGTTCGCATGTGTAGCCGGTAAAGCAGGTAGTATGAATTACATTGTTGCTTCTAGATGTCAGGTGACAGCTCTAGTTTACCTACAATTCTCATCTTAACTTTTTTCTGGTTTTATTCGAAATCAATCCATATTACAATTTTTTTATGACATTAATTGTATAAATTAATGATGGCAAGTACGTCGAGATGTTGTATTAACGATCCTGATATATTTTGTTACATATGCGGCGAGTATATAATGAAAGTAATTTTATTTATTTTATTTTCAATTATTAATGACATGGTAATTCACTTATATTCTGCATACTTTGGTATTGAAATTTATTTTATGAATAAGAGCTGATATGAAAAAAGTGACTAGATTTCTCGTATGAGCTCACCAAATATACCCAAAATCAGGTATAAATCTTAGGCACCAAAATGAGTGTGAGCCATTGCAATAGGTTGGAATTCTACTATTATAGGCTGCAACGGAAACAAAAAAACCCGAATATCATTTAAATCTTGTGTTATAAGTATTGCAATAAACCCGACTTGGTTAGATATAGATTACGCCTCTGTGGTGTAGCGGTCCAGCGTCGGACTTGAGGTCCCGGGTTCGATCCCTGGGTCGGACAACAAAAAAATAGAAAATGTGTATTTTCAAATTTTTAATAAAGATAGCGTTGCCCAGGATTGGATATAATTATGTGCCCGGTTGGTGATAGGCTTGCCACCTATCACATTGTGGGACTGTGTCTTCGTTTAGTCGTGGGTGCCCTGGTTGTGCCTCTGCCTACCCTTCGGGGATATGGGCGTGAAGATACTATTATAGATTGCGGATTAGTTCTGAATGTTCATAGGTACAAATTAATTCGGAACAGTAAGTTCACGTAATTAATTTGAAGCTATATTCAGTTTTGCAATCAGATCACAGCAAATGCAATTAATCGTCAATTTACAGATTGTTAACGAGATGAAGCGGAATCGTATCTGCGGGTTCCCATGCGCCTACACGACCTTGTACCACGTTTGGTACATTTTACGAGCGAAAGCGATTATTTACTTGTTTAAAATTTGCATAAAACTTTGTGTTCTATTTCTGATTTTAAGACTATCGAGTAACATACTAAGTTTATTATTTTTTAAAAACGGCTCAAAACTGGTGATGCTTGTTTTATAATTCGACGATTCGGTCCTTCTTTTAGTTTAGTATTATTACCTATAGCAATAGTTATTTACAGTATTTGTATTGCATCACCAGCTTTTAAAATTAAATTTATTTAGTTTTGGCACATCCTTATAAAATGTAATGAAAGGACGTATGAACTAGGTTTCGTGAACTGTGAGCAAGGCTTAACTTTCAGTTTCAGTTTCGGCTAAAAACCTGTTTCAGTTTGACACTAGTTTTAGTATAAACAGCAGCAGTATCATCTTAACTTCAAATACAATACCGGAAGCTAGATAAATAAATATTTCTTCATTGATTCACAAAGATTTTACCGGCTTCAGTCTGTCCGCAAAATATACATTTCTATGTCATTGATCTTTCTATACAAATTATATATTATTATTAACAACGAGGTATACACGTTTAGTAAATTGTCAAGAGTGTCAGTCATGTTAATTCTATTGTAAAAGAAATGTTAGTCAATGTTAATATATTATTATTAAACTAGTTTATTTGTTATGTCAATTGTAATGGGATGGAGACAAGAGTTTTGACAATTGTGAAAGAGTGCTTGCATTTGTTTCTAAACGGGATCACAACCGATAATTGAACTAGTTTACACTGAACTTAGTTTTGCTAAACTCGGTTTTCAACATGATTGGTGAAATCAGTCCTTAAGGATTAGCCAAAAGTAGCATGAACTAGCAGCGATGCAAAGTTTAATACACAATCAACTCTTTTAAATTGGACCACATTAAAGTGGACATAATTTGAATAATATAACAAAACTGCCATATTAATGTGGCTAATTGGCCTCATTTTTCGAAGTGAAAGTCAAATCCTTGATCACAGACTTCACTCGTGTGCATTTTTTAACCCAAATTTTAGCAAATGTGATTGCTGGCTCCTGACACTAACAATTCTGTACGATTTTGATACTTCTTCTTAAATATTTGTCACTGACATATTATATCAGGTTGAAATTTTACACACTGTTCAAATTCATAACAATTTTTTTGAATACATTTGGAGCTTAAATTCTCATTTCGTAACAGAAAATATATAATATTGTACATAATTATAATTAGTATTTTTCTTAATAACAAAAAATGGCAACTACACGTTTGTTGAACTTCACCTCCAAAATCTGTTAAATATCGACTGATTAGGAAGATTTGTTCTTTATTAAATCATACTATTAGTAGATTGGGTCGATATTACGTACTGGAAAGTGGAAATAAATATAAAATTGTGAACAAGCATCAATAACTGGAATTAAAATCAAATAATTTTCTCATCCTGTCTCTATAATATTCTTTACCGGCTACTATGTTGTTAACCACGCGGTTTTTAAAACTACACAGGGCTTTAATGACCAGCAGAGTGCTTAGCCCGAGACATCTTTATTTAGATGAATTGAACTGTACAACACCAACAACAAACTCCCGGAAGATGCTGCGTTCTGATTACTGGGTGGACCAATTAGAGGGGTTGCGGCTCTGGGATGGAGGTGTCGCGCCGGGTGGAATAGCCTTATAGTCACTTGAATGACGAAAAGGGTTTGGATGTATCTTAGACTTGATGATCCAAGAAATTTTATTTTTTAACTGAATTGGTAAAATAAAGTTAAATGTTCGTCTGTAGATTCTTTATACAAAATGATGCATCTAACTTAAATGCTCGCCTCATAAGAGCTACCAGGCAGGTATGATAGCCTGTAGGTCTATTCCACACAAGGGAAAATACAAATAATAATTGTCACGAACGATATCATTTGAAATATTTCATGAAGTAATGTGGTCTTTGTACAACGCCCAATATTGGTTTTATCGCCTAAAGCACATTATGGTAATGTCATTGTTATAAAATATACGAGAATTATTTGGTTTCAAATTGAAATTATGTTCGTGGTTTGAACTTTAATGCTTGTCTTAGTCGCATGAATATTACCAAATGCAATAATAGAAATTATATACGGCTTGATTATTATATAAAAATTGGCTAATAAAAGAAATAATTTCAAATAATTGCTATAAATTAAACTAGGTGTTTAAACGCGTCTTCGTTAACGTGGAATAGTTACGATTTTCATACCAATTTTCATTCACTTGAGGGTCGTTTTTTTTTAAAAATAGCCTTTGTTTGAACTGGGATCTATAGCTATATGCATAAAATTGCATCAGAATCGATTCAGTAGTTTAGCTGTGATAGAGCAACACACATACAAACGAACTTTTACATTTATAATAGTTAAAAGTAGTATGTATTAAATCCTCGTATTGTATATTATTATTATGTTGGTATTATACTTACGTTAGCAATCATAAATGTTTGCTATTTTAATTTGACTCGGATTATGCAAGTAACGTGGTTTTTGTATCTAATATATAAAATTTTCATGTCACGGTGTGCGTGAATTGTACTCCTCCGAAACGGCTTGACCGATTCTCGTGAAATTTTGTGAGCATATTAAGTAGGTCTGAGAATCGGCCAACATCTATTTTTCATACTCCTGAAGTGATAAGGGTGACACACCCTATTTTTTTTTTTACTAAAATCACATTAAAACTGTAGCAAAACAACGTCTGCCGGGACAGCTAGTAATATATAATTATAGTTATATTATAATTTAAATTAAATTAAATTAATCTAAATTGTTATATGTGTATAATTGAAGCGCATCTAAAATCCATCTCCAATTTCGTTAAAACATCGAAGTACCTACATACCTTGAAAACCGCTTGTCGAATCTTAAACAAATTTATATGAGACAACTTCTGTATCAAGATCTACCTTTTCAAAAAGATTAATTAAAATATATTATTATTGTTGGAGTAATCGCGTGATAAACAACAACGTTTACACCAAACCCTCTTCCTTTGTGAAGTTTTTTAAAATTAAAACACCTAGTATATTACATTACCGTGACCAAGATATCATAAATAGTAAAGAACGTTTCGGCCAATGCCCTGATCAGCAAGGGCGAGCTGCGAACTAAACAACGGACTAACCGAAGCGGATAGCAAGAGATAACGGTCGACTATGATAAACTGCTGATCGCCTGGTACTATCAACTGGGTCGGCTTGGATTACTTCTAATCTACTTCGTTTTTGCGAGCGCTATACAAATCTAAGCTGCTAAGCGTCTTAAATCATTTTAAACTAGTTGCTGTCTGTGACTACACCTGTATATTAAGTTATTTCTCTTTAGCTCTACGGCGGAAAGATGATTAAATATATCGGAATAACTAGACACTCTGCAGCATTCTAATCATAGAGCTATAATAATACATATTATACTGTATACACTATATTATACTATGTACTACATAGTATTATAATACTAAAATAAAGTATCTTCACGACCACATTCCCGAAAAGCCAGGCAGAGGCACAACCAGGGCACCCACGACTAGCCTAAGATAAATCCCATAATGTGATAGGTGGCAAGCCTATAAGCAAGTGATAAGGGCACGTATCCAATCCCGAGGAATGTTTTTTTTTTCAATTAGAAAATTGGAAAAACCAAATTTTCTTTTTTGCTGCCAACCCGGGAATCGAACTCAGGACCTCATGAAGTCAAGACGTGGACCGCTAGACCACAGAGGCGATCAATAATACTACATAGTTCATAGTAGTAAACTATAATAATACCAGAGATTAAGTAAATATATTGTCTTTGATAATACATGGTATTATAATATTAATATATATTACTTATAGTAATATGTAGTATTATAGTTTCATAATCCTAAATAACTCCACACATTAACATATACTATACGTCGCTTGATTGCGACGTAAAAAAAGAATAAACAAACACACTTGCATTTCAGTATGATTATTTAGCGTCCTAAAATTAAGTATTTAGATCCATATATCTCTTCTAATAACATAAGAGACAGGATATGTTATTTTGTCAAATGTATATGGTCAAATTAATTCATGTATGTGTATATAGATAATAGAAAACAAAAATGTTTTTAGTTTATATATCTACTTAAAATTGCTTGCAGGAAAGAATTAGTTATAAACTAAAGTGAGACGAAACGTTAACAAAAACAAAGAAAAACTTTGTAGGAGAGTTTGTAAACGCGTTACCCACCAACTTTTAAGTAACATGTTTAGAAGTAATATTCTCCTATTTATTCCTAATCTAATTTGGAATATAAAAAAATATGTATCTGTCTATAAACAAAAGTACTAACGCAGAGTATCGTCTCTACTCTCTGTGGTCTAGCTGTCCGTCGTTGGGCTTGACTAAATAAGATCCCAGATTCGATACCAGGGTCGGACAAAATAAAGAAAATGTCTTTTTTCAATTTTCAATAAACAACTTTGCCCTTGATTGGATAAGTACCCGGTTGGCGATTGACTTGCCATCTACTACATTGTTGGACTCAGTGTCTTCAGGTAACAGTGAGTGCCCTGGTTGTACCTCTTCGGGGATATGAGTGTGAAGATTCTTAAGTTTATATGCATAGAAAAAAAATGAATAACATCGTCTTGTATTATTTAAAAACCAATAACTGGACTCTTTGTCTGAAACATTACAACCTATAGAGGCATCGTTAGTTAAGAATAGTAATAAAAAAATACGTAAAGTGTATAGTGGACAAGTACAAGAGTTTGCTACAAAAAGTGAAGGTATACAATGGAATTCCACCAAGTGCCGACGATAGCAAGTATCGATTATAATAGAAAATATTCGCATTAAAAATAGTGACGTCAGTAACCAAACAACCCTCGACCAATTTAATCTTAGAATTTCTTTAGGAAATATAGAACAAGTTCAATATCTTATCTAAGCGAACATTACAAAACAAAGCATTAATATTGGTAAGATCACAATCGGTATAATAAATAGCAAGGTTAGAACTGTTAGAAGAACGACTCCATATTTTATTATGGTCCGGTATTTATTTATACGCAATATTTGACTACCCGTTTTCCTTCCAAGTTTTGTTATTTCAGAAATTAATGTTAATGCTAAATTCTATACAGATAGATCTGTTTAGGCATTATGACGCGATTGGTTGACAAATATCTAGGTAACCTTTTTTCAATCGATGAGATAAAGGTGGAGGTTAATTTCAAATATATGTTTTCTAACGGTTAATAACCTATGTAAGTTCGCCATATTTTAGATCAGTTGCCAGGTAACTGCTGTTATCACTACATAGTATAAAACAAAGTCTCTCCCTCTTTCCCTTTGTCCCTTTGTATGCTTAAATCTTTAAAATTACGCAATGGATTTTGATGATTTTTTTTAATAGATAAAGTGATTCAAGAGGAATGTTTATATGTATATTTTATACCCGTTCGAAGCCGGGCAGGCCGCTAGTTTTTAATAATTGACAAAATATTTCCTTCCTTGGATCCCATAACCTAAATCTTCGTTCTGGGGATAATTTAACTTTATTAATACCCCCCCCATAAGACCAAGTTTTATGCTTCTTATTTCGCTGTAGTTGCTGTAAAATTGTGGAACGACTTGCCTACCCATATTCGAAAGGCTGAGACTCTGTGGAGTTTCAAAAAACTTATTAAAAATTATTACATAGAATTTATTTAATTTTTTTTTTCAGTTTCATTTATAGTAATTATTTGTTTACTGTCTTACTGCTGTTGTCAAATAAATATGCATTTCTCATATTTATTTCATTCATGGATATGTAGTTTATGTATGCCTATATATGTTTATATATACATATATGTATTTATGTTTGCATGTATGTTTGTATATTCTTATGTAATTATTTGTGTATTTGTATATTACTAGTATTACTTTGTAATTAAAAATGTATTTTTATTCATAATCTTTTAGTGTTTTTTTGTATTGATTTATTTTATTTCATTTATTTTTCTTAAATTTTGTCAAATATTTTTTTTTCTTTAGTTTTGTTACGTACATAGTTGTTGTGTTCTTGCCTTTAATTTTATTTTGTAATTATTCGATTTCCTGTCTTTCCTGGTTGTCTGGTAGAGATTGCTTTGAGCGATAAGACCGCCATTTTGTACATTTTTGTTTTGTAATATTTTGTTCTGTATTTTATGTTTGTGTTTATATTGTACAATAAAGAATAAATAATAATAATAATAAAATATTTTAGCAAAAAAACTTTAGAAGGCCTATCTTTATCTGTAGATAGGTTAATAATAACGAACATAAGTCCATGGCCATAAGTGTGCTACACGAAGGCAGACGGGCTTTACTTATGCTAAACGCGTAGGTATTGGTATAATGTGTCAAAGTGTGCGTAAGAGCGAAATCGCTAAGATTAAGTATACAAAAAAATTAATAAAAGTTTGTATACTTCCAACAAATTAAGATAAATTAAAAAATGCTTTCACGCCCATATAGACATATAGGGTAGACAGAGGCACAACCACATTTTTTTTATTAGAAAATTGGAAAAACCACATTTTCTTTTGTTGTACGACCCGGGAATCGAACCCGAAACAAAGACTCATCAAGTCAATTCCCAACACCTGGACCACTAGATCACAGAGACAACTATATAAAAAAATGGAGTATTATTCTAATAAACTTCTGCGTGTGTTTCGGCGCATTTACAAATGGACCCTCACCGCTTCCAATTTGTCAAGTAAAAGATAGAAAGCAAGAAAGCATAACCGCCACGTTGGTCGGGTAGCTAGCGTACACGCCTAACTTCATCGACCAACCGCGAGGCTCGGGTTCGATTCCCGACGCGACTCGCGAGGCTCGGGTTCGATTCCCGACGCGACCCGCGAGGCTCGGGTTCAGGCATTTGTGTGATGAACATTTAGATATCTGCATTTTCCGGATCTGGGTGTTTATTAAATTTATCCTGGTATCTATTCTATGTAACAGTATCGTTGACTAACACCCATAACACAATCATATAATTTGCTTACTTGGGGGTTAGATTCAATTTGTGTAAATTGTCCAGGGATATTATTATTATTATTATAAAAGGGCAAAGTTAGTTTCTCCGCTCTGACGCAAAATTATGACCTCCGAAACGCATTTGTACGAATCACATAAACTACAGCAATAAGCATAACCATTAAGCATAAATAAACCTCATAAACCATGTTTGATATCCTCTTAAATTTGAAAGCTTTATCTGTAAATATCATTATACAAAGATACATACGTATGTTCACGCCAAGTCCCTTACAAGATAGGCAGAGAGTATCAAATGCCAGACCTCACGATCCTGACAAACACGTCTAGCTTCCTTCACATTCATTGCCTTTTTAATACAAATATATTTCATATAAATATTATAAATTAACAATCCAATTTTGATGAAATTTAAACGTAGAAATGGCAAATCACATGATTCCCACATTACGAGTAATGTAAACATAACGTTAGAAACGGTGTTGGCGTTGACTCTATGAGGTCTTGGATTCGATTCCCGGGTCGGGCAACTCAAAAAAGGGTTTTTTAATTTTCTTATAAAAACAACATTGACCAGTTAGCGATTGGGTTATCACCTATGACATTGTGGGACTAAATAGTACCTACCTAGTTTCGGCTATTCGTGGTTATATAAACGGACGTGAAGATACTTAAGTGCTTTTCTTACTTTGAAAAAAACCACTTTGAATGTAATGTAATATCCTATAAGTCTGTGATAGCAATTACTTACATAAGAATTTTTAAACATCTAAATCGACATGACAGTCAGTACGTATTAAAAATGATAGAAAATTAGACACTTACTGACGTATGACGTGTTCCGGTTCGGAGGGTAAGCCGTAAGGTAGCCGGTAAACTTACTTTTGCTCTAAGTCTAACATCCCGGCCTCAGGTTGGCAACGCACCATTACCACCTTTGGTGTCTCTAGGCGGCGAAAATTTCTTACCATCAGGAAATCCGTCTGCTTGTTTGTCTTCCAATATCATAAAAAAAAAATGAATTGCCAAGAAGCTTCTTACTATGCAAGTATAGGGAACATTTCCACCATTAAGCGTCGGTTAGGTTCAATCGTCTGCCGCTACCGCATCAGGAACATCGATACAGATTCGATACCAACAACACGACCACCAATTAAACCCTTCGATACACATGTCTCGAGGATATGGTGACCATGTTCGAATATTTTTAGGGACCAATTTTGTTTAAGTTAACTTCATTATTTTTTTTAGAATCATTCCCTTTAAAAAAAAACTATTGATTTTCCTGGCAATTAATGTGTAAGTGCCGTGGTAGTAGTGCGTTGCCATCTAAGACTAGTAGACTACGCCTTTAGATTAAGCATTTAGCGTAAAGAAGTTAACCGGTTAATGCACCCTTCAATCGTAGCACATCAGTGACGAGGACTTAGGTTTTGACGACAGGTATAGGCAAACTTTGGCCTTTTCAGATGAGGCGACGCAAAACTATATCTCCTATTCAAAGTCACAGTGGCACTGATAAAGACACTGAAGCTTGCTCTTTTAAACTGATAGACAGAAAAGTAGTACATAATAGTATTTTCTCGAAAAGAGCCAGGTGCAACCAATATGAAGCAAAAATACGATTTAATTTATCACAATCGTTACTAGGTTGATGATGTCACTATTTTAATGCGAATGAATTAAAGTTACTAGTTTGTTGACAATAAAATAACAAATACGTAAAAGATGAAAAAAGATAAAACAGTTCAAAACAGTCACCATTAGTGAAGAAGATTAAAAAAACATGCATAAATTTTAGACTATTTACATGTTAGTCCGGGTTCTCTCAGTAGAATAGACCATTCACCATTTTCCTTTCTGCCAGGCAGCTCGTAAGAGGCGGGCACATGTTAAAATATAGGGTAGCCGGTCGACTTGCTCAATAAGCCCAACATCACGGCCACATCACATCGACGCACCTGTAACGTCTATGGTGCCTATAGGCCACGGCTATCTCTTACCATCAAGAAAGCTGTGTGTTTGTCTACTGACCTCTCACATTAAAAAATATCAAAATACTGTACCTACTGAAGATTAAAACTAAACGGCGTAAATGGCTCAGGTTTAAAGATTTATTTATGTGTTATTTTATTATAATTTATGTCTGTAGCTTTGGTATACATCGTTGCTATTGTGTCCCCTGAAGGCAACATTAACCTTTTAATGTCTATTTCTAATGCATATATTTTGTTGATTTCATACATATTTGCATACTTTCCTCCTAAGAATAAATAAAAACGCTTCCCATAAAACTTATCATAAATGGTTACCCTACCTACAAATAGCTTATTCGGTTTGCCGTAACCACCCAAGAGATAGGAAGCTCTTAATGTAGGTTAGGAACGCCTAATTAAACAAACCGCTCCTAAACGGATCGTTAAATCTTACTTTATGGGTTGTAATCTAGCTTAACCGGCTCTAAGATGTCATCATAATGAAATCGATATTATGAGAATCCTAAATTATGGTCAAACGGCCAGTTTCAATAGTCTGTAGTGGTAATTTTGTTGCGCACTCACTAAACTAATTTTAAGTTATCGCTATCTTCTTTCCACGAGAGTAATAAAAAGAGACAAAACACTTTTAGTGCTGTCATATTAGTCCGTAAACGACATTCCAACAGACTTTTAATCTATCACTCGGTAAACGTTGATTAAAAACATAACAATTTGACATATCCGGACTAATCTAACATGTCTAAAGTGTCACATCTCGTTTGTTTTTCTTTCATTTGAAAAAGGCAGCAGGCATCTAAAATTAGTTTAGTTTGTGAACAGTAGAATCACCACCTATCTCATATAAGAGATTGATTAGTTACCTGGCAACCACTGTTATTTTTTAAATAATTATTCAAAATGTTTTGGTAACAAAATTCTATAAAACCTATATCTATATGTAGATAGGTAATACAAATTGGCCACAATACAAATTCACTCTTACGTGTTATTTTTTAATAATAATCCACAACGTACATTACAAAATGTCTGTTTTTATTATTATTTTATCTAGCAGATTCATTTGTTAATTAAATGATATGGATTGGTGGAATGAGTGTGGCTTTGAACAATGAACAAATAAAGATATTTTCTAAATAACACTTGTACGTTTCCTCAATGACCATACCAATTTTGCTATGACGGAGTAATCGATTAACGTAATTAAAAATATAGTCATCGAACATATAACATCCTCCCTTTTTGGAATGTTGGTTTAAAAAACAAGAAATTATACTCTCTTACAACGTAACATTTTGCATAGTTTTATGTTTCACAGTAGGTAAAATATATATCAAAATTTAAAAAAAAGATTGCCGCTGCGGACCGTCCCAGTGTGCGTTATCCTTTTAATAAAGGTATATTATTCAGAAGGTTTATGTTATCATGAATTTAATCTGTTCAACTTCCTAGAGACCCTTTTGATCAAGATTATATAGTATTCACTTTGTAAACCCAATAAAAGCAACAATTTAGTTTAACCGGCACTACTTTCAATCTGGCACGTTAATTTTATCTTATCGACGAAACTTAATGCATGTAGGTATGAGATATCCGCAGTAGCGATCGCTAGTAACCATTAAACTAAAAATCAATAAACCAAATGCCAGCCTACGGTCCCGTTGCGTTCTAGCCTTATAAACTAAGTGGGAACGACTCTATAAAGGTTTGTTACACTTGGTAATAACGGTTTTAAAAATGTTAAATATCAATTTTGCTATCCATTTTTTTAAACATCAAATTGTAAAAAATTAAGACGTGGTTTATTTTAATAAGTTAGCATGTTGATGGCAATCTGCCTATTTTTATTATATGTTTTTATTTAAAAATGTGTCTAACTGTTACATTATTTACATAAACTGTACAATGTTGTTAGAATAAATTATTACAAATCCGTTTAAAAGCTTATGAGTTAGCTTATCAGTAAGGGAAATATAACATGAGTATTCGTATTTTCGATTTAATTTGATATAATGAAAACATTAATCAAAACTCAGTCTTAGAAACCAATCACTCATGTTTAATACAATCAATAAAACAAATTAAAAGACACTTAAATATTAAAGTAACGTACAGATGAAAATTCTGTTGTGAATGCATTTTTCCGAAAACTAAAGAATTATACTAAACTTTATTGTATTTTGCTATCAATAACTAACAACCAAGAACTGGACATTAAAAATATACGATTAAGAATATAGTCGCGCCCATCGATTTTAATTTTTTAAATACATCTTGTTATAAAAAAGTTATTTTGCAGAAAAATGTACGTTTTATTTTCAAAAGTTTACATACAATCAAATCACGATTACACATGTTATGTATAGCCTACACGAAGTTAAAAATTATGTAACAAGTGTTGCCAAAATATTCAAGCTCCAAGTAGAACCCACCAGTCAAGCTGCGGCGATAATTATATTTCGCGTCGATAGAAACTGATAGTTGGGTCGATTTAAGATCACTGCCGGCCGAACAAAGAAGTGCACGGTTAGTTTTACGAGATCGGCTCAGCCATTGATTAGCTGTTATTATTATTGCCTTCCACTTTATCTCAGTTTTGATAAGAAAATGTTGGTTACATTGACGCCTTTCAGTATTTCAATGCCTATGATGCAAAGGACTTTTTGATGTAGACATGTTAGACGCACATTATTTGATGCGTAGGTACAATTTTGTTTATCTGTTATAATCCATTTATTTTATCCATGCTGTTATGTAGTCGTGGATGCCCTGGTTGTGTAATACTTTTTTTAATTAAAATAAATAAAAGTGTACTCACACCCTTAACCCCGAAGAGGTATCAGACACTATGATAGGTGGCAAGCCTATAGTCTACTTGGCTGCATGCAGGAGATTAATCTGATCTAGGGCAACGTTGTTGTTATTAGGAAATTGAAAAACACGTTTTAAGTTGCCCGAGTCGAGAATCAAAACTGAATCCTAATATCGTCAACGAAGACACCACACTAAACTAAAACTAAAATTATATTTATTTCGTAGGTTAGGCATCTTACTCTTAAAACATGTCAATGTTACTTACATAAATAAAGTTGTCAATACACAAATAATTACATCACAAAATAAACTTAACAATAGTTATCATTTTAACAGATTATTATAACCATAGTGACTACTCATAGTAACCTAGATACTATGTATGATAAAATTATACAGTGGGTACATAAAAATAAAGCTACCGACATTATATATTTTATATACCCAATCAATAAAGTAACATCTGTAAATATTTTATTTCCCTACAAATTATGGAGAAATATGTAAATTAATAATGTATGACAATTAATTGTATGTTTTAATCATATTAGCATAGAAGACCACAGAGACGATCAACCATTAAAACAAAATAAAATCGTGTGTATTTCGCATAAACATCTAAAAATGTTAAAGTAGGGCCTGTCTACGTTAAGCGGTATAAGTCTTTGTCAAAAGATGTATGATAAGGAAGCGAGGTTGAAAGGTGTATTATGAGTATTGAGTATCGTTGAAAAGGATTTATAGATCATTGTGCATTGTAAGGTTGAAGTAGTCGAATTCCTGTTACAATTATATAAGAATATTATATAGCTTCTGTTATGTTTAGTCTCAAACTGTATAGTTTAGTTTTTAGTATTTAAACTTCGTACAACAGCAAAAACTGATATCTATTTCATTGCCACATAGTGATCTAGTAATTACTAGAAAAAATGGTAATGATGTAATGTGTTATCATTTTTTTAATAATACTGCGTTACCCGGGATTGTAATTAGGTGCCCGGTTGCGATAGGGTTGCCACCTACTAGAAAGGGTGCCCTGTATCTATGCCTCTCCGGGGATAAGGCGTAAAGTGGATAGTGCGTGAAAATACTTTCGGGGATAAGCCATAAATATGCTTTCGGGGATAAGGCGTAAATAAACTTTTTTTATCTAATGACTTCGAGTAGATGCAATATAAATTTTATTAACATCCTATTCATGACAATTTATAGGCTATGTCACGGAGGTACATGAGAATATTTATGTTCCCCGTGTTGGTCCGGGCTCCTTATTGGCTATAGCTGCATAGCATGCTATTAGGCTTATCATCACTAGCACCGTGACATCTAACTAGGTGGTAGAGTTTCCCAGCGACTCACCCGGATTGGTACCACCGCCTTGCCTGTTCCTGCCGCCATAACTTCATGACGTGTTCCGGTTTGGAAGGCAAAGTAAAATAAAATATTATTATATTATAATTATTATAAATTATAATTCTCTCTCTATAACGAAATATTTTTTTAACCCTAACGGTCCTTAAATAAAGCTAAATATCCGTCATAGATTAAGTAATACATAGTACCAACGTAGTAATTTAATACCTACGGTCATAGCCTACAGTCGTGCAATGTTACGCAAAGAACCGAAATCGTGTTTAAATTGAGTAGCACTCCAATATGAACTTTTCCATTATCAGACAACAATTAGTCAATCCTAAAATTGAATTTTAAACAACGAGGGCTCGTAAAGAAAATTGTAAACATTTTGTTTTTTGAACATTGTTTAAAACATTTCAGGATATTGTTTATCTTGGAGTCGTATTTTTAATGCGTTCATTAAAACCGTATCTGTTTTTCAACTCTTTGTGTTAGAATTTGTCTTAATGTTTTAAAAACATGGAAGTCGTATTTTTAAACGCAATTTCGTACTGAGAAGAAGCTAAAGCTGGTAGATTTGCATTTTTTTAGAAAACGGTTTACCGATTGGTTGGTTTAAATTTGAATAAATTGTAAGTTATTGCATGAAATGCATTTTTGTTTACTTGATCGTACAAGAATAAATTGATGCGTTTTTACCATTCAAATAATTTATTTTATCTGTGTATTAAACAAAATGAATAAGCGATTTAAATAATCGATGAGGCACAAGAAAGTTTGTAACACAAATAAGTAACAGTTTCAAAACTAACGAAGTCGATTTTTTTATTGCTGAACAAAAAAATAGAAAATAATTTTCTATCAATTGTAATAAAAAAATTGATTGGCTAATATAGTGATACATCGATGTTCATCACACAAATGTTTTAATAAACATAAAAAGTATTATATTTTTTTATAATATTGAAAGACAAATTAGCAGCAACAAATATTAATGTAAATTAGGTAATAATTAATTACCGTGAAGTCCATTTTCATTTATTACATTTATATTTACTTTCCGCCCGCGCGGTCTTCGCGTGATAAAACTGAAAAATTAAGATTTTTTTTCTACGTATTTTTCTAGGATAAAAAATATGCCATTTTATGCCCAGGATAATAAGGTATTATACCAACTTTCATCGAAATCGAACTGTTAGTTTTCCCGTGATGCCTGAACGTACAGACAAAAAAAATAATTACATATTTGGGCTTGGTATCGATCCAGTAACACCCCCTGCTATTTATTTTTTCAATATTTTCAATGTACAGAATTGACCCTTCTACAGATTTCTTATATGTATAGATAGGTACGTGCTTTACAGATTGTCCCGTAAATTTCTTAAGTCAAAAAATTTGTAGTTTTGAAATTACAATCTTTTGAATGTAAAACATTTCAACGTTCAGATCATCTTACGTTTACATACATATTTTTACACCAAGTCCTCATGCAGTTTATGCGGAGAGTATCTTAAAATCAAATCTTAGTCACATGATCATTTTGCTCAAAAAGAAATATCTTTAACGTTCATCCGTAAATAATTCGTATATTTTAAACAAAACTGACAGTTATAAAGTAATCAAATATATCAATCGTAGTTTGTGTACTTTAACTCAATATACGAGAAGAGTACACAAATATGTTCTTGGTATTTCGTTGGGTAATATTTTAATCAACGAATGTAAACTGAAATAATATGTACAAGTTTTATAGGATATATCCCCGTGTTGGTCCGAGCTCCTTTGTAGAATAGACCATCTGCCTTCCTGTGCCAGGCAGCTTGTAAAAGGCGAGCATAGGCTTGTCGTCACTAACACCGTGACATCTAACTAGGTGGTAGAGTTTCGCAGCGACTCACCCGAATTGCTAACACCGCCTTGCTTATTCCTGTCGCCATAACCTCGTGACGTGTTCCAGTTCGGAGGGTACGGTAGCCGGTAAACTTACTTTTGCTTGAGGCCTAACGTCCCGGCCTCAGGTTGGCAACGCACTATTACCACTTTCGGTGTCTCTAGGCGGCGGGAATTCCTTACCGTCAGGAAATTCGTCTGGCTGTTTGCCTTCCAATATCATAAAAAAATTGGAAAGGTGAAGTTTTTATTACCAATATTGAATCTTCAAGAATAAGTTCAAGTTGCATCAGAAGTAGCTTGCGTAAGTCCGACATCCGAGAGCCGTGCACAATTAGTTGGGCAAACACACGAATAACGCGTTAGTTCGGCAGCTACAAGGTTAATCTCACCGTTAAATTTGTGGGAGATTAAAAATTTGTTGTGTTAAAGGTCAATAATAACCTGTACGTGTACCTGTGCTGAGGAGCAGTGAATTCGTACCCGTATGAATTAACTGCTCCTCAGCACAGCACCTCGTACTGTGACGTCACTTGTTATTTTTCATTAATTTATAATTATTTATGTGGATAAAAAATCGGTTTGATAACGGTAACGGTATCGCTACTTAAAGTTTTGCGGCGAATGCGGAGTGCAAAAGTTAAGTATCCCCGAAGTGGTAAAAAAGTATCTTCACACCCATATCCCTGAAGAGGTGGACAGACGCACAACCAGGGCATCCACGACTAGCCGAAGACACTAAACCCTACAATAGATGTGCAAGCCAATCGCCAACTAAGAACGTAGAAAATTCAAACACCAAAGCTTTTTGTGAATGTCATGAGCCCATAGCCTGAAAGTGTCAAATTTCCTATTTTGGTGTACCTATAAAATACTGGAGAGTGGTACAAACATGATCAAGGTTGTTTTTCTTTGACTCTGTCTACCCTAGAGAGTTAATAGGCGTGGCCATAGCTGTAATAGGACCTAAACAACAAAGAGTATCTGCCACAATCAATCTGTTAATATCATCAACACTGGACACGCCTACGAGTTAATAGGGTCAAGCCATATGGGGGATATCTTGGTGGTGTTAAAATCTCGACATTATCTCGTAATAGAATCACTGGTGCATGCTTTGTGCTAGGGCATTAACGTGTCCTTATATACCGTTATTCTTAACCGATATCAAAAGGGGAAGTTCTTGACATAGATGTTATTACATAGAACAAACTATGTTTGAACAAGGTCTAGGAAAAAAACGACGGGTTGCAATCCGGAAGTGCCGGCAGAAGTGAAAACTTGAATATTAACGATGTTCATTTTTGATATTTTGGAATGGTTAGGGAATCATTTTGCAAGAATTGCTTTAATTGTATGAAAGTGCTATCATTTAGGTGGTAGCATTTTTTTCATTTATTGCGCTATCGTAAACAAACATTACAACACGAACATTCGTGCAAGCGCCCTGCGCCGTCTAAACTAAACAGCAGGCGCTGGCATATATTTTCGCCGCGCCGAAGAAAGAGAAGGGGATACTTCTCTCCTACGCCGCGGCGGCTGTTACTCTCCATCCATCTTACGAATTTTCAATCAGGTCACGTGTCATGACGCGAGTGTCGTAGTTTTTACCCATTCCAAAAAAAGTGCGCAACGCCGCTAAAGAAGTTTGCACTTCAAAAAAACCTTTTTTGGGATATGGATGTGATCGTAATGTTTGATAGAATCTATAGTATTTATTGACTCCACGAGGTCTCGGGTTCGAGCCTCGACCAAAAGAAAATGGGTTCTTTAAATTTTCTATCAAAATCAATGTTTACTTGAACTGGATATGTACCTGGTTGGCGATAAGTTTGCCACATCACACATTGTATTTTTTTTTATGATAATGGAAGGCAAACAAGAGACGGATTTCCTGATGGTAAGAAATATACGCCGCCTAGAGACACCAAAGGTGGTAATTGTGCGTTGCCAACCTGAGGCCGGGATGTTAGGCCTCGATCAAAAGTAAGTTTAACGGCTACGTTACCCTCAGAACCGTGACAGGAATAGGTAAGGCGGTGGTACCAATCCAGCGAGTCGCTGTGAAACTCTGCCACCTAGTAGGATACCACGGTGTTAGTGACGGTAAGCCTGTGCTCGCTTTTTAAGAGCTGCTTGGCAGAAAGGCAGATGGTCTGTTCTGCAAAGGAGCCCGGACTAACACGGGGTACTTTCGTAAAGATACTTACGTCTTTAAATATTAAAATGCACAAAAAAATTAAGACAATCCTATCCACGAAAATATCTGCGCATAGTGATACTTTTTTGCTCACACGTTAATAAAAAGATTGTGTATTTTATTTCTTATTCATGTTTTTGTTTATGACTCCGTTTACAAGAAACCCTGTTGAGATTCGATGTTCATTCAGTTAATTACTACCTTGTTAATAATTATTTACATTCGATCGTTTCATACGATTGTTATTGTAGCATGCCAAGTTGATATAAGTTTAAATTTAGTACATTTATTACATTTTATTTGGATACTTTGATTTTTAAACACCAAAATTATAGAAATATATATTAGTACAGTCAGATAAGCAAAACAGTACACTGTTATTTTAAAACTGGTTGGTTAGTCCTTACTTATTGTTTTTTTTCATTGCCTTGAGCCTTGAGCTAAAGTAAGTTTACCGGCTACCTTACCCTCCGAACCGGAATACGTCATGACGTTATGGCGGCAGGAAAAGGTAAAGCGGTAGTACCAATCCGGATGAGTCGCTGCGAAACTCTACCACCTAGTCAAATGTAACGGTGTTAGTGACAGTAAGCCTATGCTCGCCTTTTAAGAGCTGCCTGGCAGGAAGACAGATGGTCTATTCTGCAAAGGAGTCCAGATCAACACAACATTGCTTTTCATATACAAACATTTTAAAAATATCAGAATCAGAAAAATCTTTATTCACATGAACCATACAAGTGGTAGTATTTGTGCGCGTCGATATTTTTTAAACTACCGCTGGATCGGTATATAAATAAGTAGACTGTACTTACTGTACTGTTAAGCGAAACAGTACACTTTTTATTTTTAAACTGGTTGGCTAGTCCTTACTTAGTTATTTTTAGACAAAAGCGTTCCTCAGCGGCAGTTCCATACAAGTACTTAATCCATACCTAGTAGTATAAATGCGAGAGTTTGTCTATCTATATGTCTATCTGTTGCTCCATCCTTACAAACTTTCGCATTTATATAACATTTAGTTGGATTACCAAACTCTTCAAAGTCCCCGTTTTGCGATGCTAAAAATACTTAGAAGAAAGAAAAGAAAAAATATTAATTTGCGGAACATGAGTGTTACAAAGATGTTACAAAATTATTTAAGCGTTTCAACATATTCTACCAACTTGTGGTGTGCAAATATTTTAAAAGGTTTTAATCAAATTACTAATTTTAATTATTTAGTTACAATCTACAACACACTGTATTTTGTATTTATTACATGATTATTTATGAATACAAACCATTTTTAGAATGTAAATTAATTTATCCCTATTTACCATAAACTACCAAATCACGTAACATTACCTAAACCTTTGAGTATTAAAAACTCTTCAGAATCCTAATAATAATTTAGAGCTCGTGGTTGGATTAATACATACATTAATAAAGTTTATAGTTCTATTTGTTACACATGTTTTTGTGGATGAGGTTACAAAAACCAGTGTCGAAGTTCACGATGTATCAACTTAATTATCTTGTCAATAACTTTTTATCGATACCTGTCAAATAAAGATGGTTTAATTTAATAGTTTTATTAAACACATCAGGCAATTACGAGGAAGGAGGAAGTCGCCTCTTTGGTATAGATAATACTACTGTATGTTTGTCAACGTTATGATGTGACGACCCCATTACTGGTTAGTCGACTGCTGTTCAGCAGCTCGCCCAGATTGGTACCACTAGCTTACCTATTCTTGCCGCCATAACACCAAAACTCTCCATTGACATGATCCACAATGGAGAGTGGTATAGCCACTAGATTTGCACACGTAAGACCTGACATTGAGTAAGCAACGTACCAGTAACATCTATGGTGTCTGAAGGTATAGGTATAAGATGTGTCCCCACTTGCGTGTTTGCTAACATATAACATAAACAAAATATAAAAAATTCAGGCTTCTTAAATTATTACATGGTATCAAAATTTATTCTCATTATTATAATAAGAAATGCCAGTTTATTATTCGCTTTCTCATAATATAAAAAAAACTAACAGCTACACACAGAGATGACAATAAACATTTAATCTATTATTATGTCACAATTTTGTTTTTATAATGTCGACTTAATAACTGATTAAGACAGTTGATGTCTCTGAGTACGTTGTTTAGTGTTCTAAAACTCTATCATAAAATTCATTTTCATAATTATCATTCTTGTAATAAGAAATTTCAATCCAATGTAGTGGATGGCAAAATGAATACTAAAATCACAATCCAATATCTGCAAACGTATGCAGTCATTAACATATTAGAAAGTCTAAAATAATCTAGACCCACTGAATACCCCATTGAATCGTGGGAATCGAACGCGGCATTAATTGCTAAGGCTTCCAATGACGTTCCGGTAAGCACATTCGAATTCTATAGCATTTTCACTGTATTCAAATATTGTACCACATTTGGCTATACCTGTATAAATTGCTGGCGTACTTTCAGACATACTTATCCATATGTGTATTTAAAGTGGTTAAGATTTAAAGATATTTTCTTAACCGACTTGAAAAATGAAGGAGGTAATAATAATATATTAAATACATAAATATCCCTGGACAAAATACACAAATTAATCTAACCTCAAATTAAGCAATTTGCACGCCTTTGTTATGGGTGTCAGTCAACGAAACTAATACATATAAATACCTAAATAAATATCTAAATAAGTTTAATAAACACTCAGACCTAGAAACACAGATATCTAAATATTCATCACACAATCTGCCCCGTTGAGGACCGAACCCAAGCCTCTCAGTAAAGCTGAAGGCGTGTATACCTCGACCACCAAGGCGGTCAAATATTTTTAATATATTTAACATAAAATAATTTTTTGTATATAAATCGATTTCACAATAATTTGTGAAGGAATTTTAATATTTTTATAACATAATTTTGAAGTTTTCGAAGCTGGAACCCCAGTCCGATTTGAAAAATGTTCAAATTTTTGTTGTATTTTACTACTTTATATAATATTTAAATTCACAATAAGGCTATAAAAGACCCCAACGACCCTTACCGGAACGAAGTTCGTATTAAAGCAAGAAGTGTCAAAAATACTTTTGTTCGATTATACTCCCATAACCCATTCCGTTCTATTCAATTCTTTTCAATAATTCTATATAAGAACATATAAACAAACCATAGCCAAATACAATTAGGACATAGCATTAACCATAGACAAAGAGTACAGGTTATTTCAACGTGACAGAAACTAGGCGTGGCTTACCATAGGCGATTATTTTAATGAGTTTGGCCTATGCTAAGTCTGAAGCAATATTGGAACATCCCCTTCGGCGTTACACGATTATCTTTAGTAATTAAACTAGTATCCGGAAGATTGTTACAACATCTCTAATGAGTCACCAAACGATTTAATATAATGCGCAGTACCGTCATAAGTTAAAGCACTCGGGGCCTGTGTAAGGGCCAAACTCTTGGGGGCCCCAAAAGGCAAATTTAGGTTACACAAGATAATTAAGTGCAGTAAATCTGCAAATACCGACACCAACTATCTCCTTGGTTACCACGTCGCAGTTTGATAATTCTTTTTTTGAAAGAAATATTTTCTTATTAGTATAAGACCCCCAAACTTAAGGGGCCCGATTTGCAAATATACCTTAATATTAATAATTTTAATTTAATTAAAATAATATATAATAATATATTAATTTAATAAAAATAATTTTAATTTAATTAATATACCTTAATATATAGATATAGAAGACTACAGAAGATTTTGTTAATTTGATACGACCTTCACCCATCTATTTAATTAATGAACTATTTTCAAAATGTATTGCAAATGTATTTATTAAAAATCCTGGCCAAACAATAAACTTTTTTTACTTAAATCTTAAACCAACCTCATTTTAAAGGGATAAAATTATTTTTAACACATTTTTTATGTTAACATTTTATAATAAATAAGGAGAGTTGATATAAAACCATGCTTAAAATGTTCTCATACCCGAGGGCCTAATTTTTGCCCTATGCCATGAGACGGAGATGAGAGAATGTATGCGTTTGAACTTTGAAGTGCTATATTGAATTTTCACTGGGTAATAATGAAATTTTGGACAAATATTATATATTTTAGTTAGCGTTTGAAAGTGACTTTTGTCTGAGTGTGTGAATCTACCTCACCCACGGCCCACCTGAACCAGGTGCTAGCACCTGTGTGAGGCTACGCACTGGGCTCAGACTTACCCACTTAGCTTTATTACGCCTAGTCTGAATTACTGCACTATCTATGATGCAATTCAAAAATATGTACTACTAGCTGTCTTGGTGAACTTCGTTCCACCCGTTCAGTTTGTATGTGAAAAATTAAAATGTTGTTTTTTTGCAGTTTCCTCACAGTTTTCCCTTTTTTTATTTTTAAAATCTTACCTGGACTTGAACCAATAATTCAAAACCAAAATGAGCCAAATCAGTTCAGCCGTTTGAGCAAGACGAACAAACAGCAATTGATTTTTATATACAGGGTTACATCTAAGTACCAGCCAAATTTTGAGAAACGGCAAATTTTGAAAACGGTTCGAAATTGATAGCACTTTCGATCAATGAAAAGACTAAAAAAAATTAAAAAAAACAATTTCCAATTTTCATCCAACGCCAAATACAAGATGCATGGTTAGAGCGTAAACACAGCATAAAACTGGTTTCCACCGACCGCATTCGCATTCGAAGGCTGGTGACGTCATGACTCGTACTAGGTACGACATAAAGTGAATATTTAGAAAAATAAGTGTAACAATTTGGCAATGATATTTAAAATGCATTACCATTAACTTTATGCCTATGCCCCCTAATATTAAAATTTGCCCGGTCTTTTCTCAAAATTACTATATATAGATATAATAATTACTGTGAATATGGTTAATTTTACAAAAAAACAGTCCCGCTGAGTTTCTTTTGCCAGATTTTCTAGTAGTAGTTTTATACTTTGAATTACAAATACTACTTGTATGGCTTACGTGAATAAAGTGTTCTGAATCTGAAATAATACCTATACCTCTTCTTTCTTTTTTTAGGTTTTGGCATTCACGTTAGTATTTTGCCATTAGTCAAGTAGAAATTTGAATCAAATTTTATATCAATTTTAATCAATTGTAATTAGTCGTCAGTCTTAAGTCGTCAGTAACTCATGTCAGGCTCTTGGGTAAAGCTGGGCCTCATTACTCAAGCTCATATAGTGAAATTTGGCGGCAACGAGGAAATACACGATGCGCTAATTCCTTCCTAACTATTTCGTTTGTGCACTTTCACTGGACAAAATTGTACAAAATGCCACCAAAATTGACTAATTTCACTCAATATCAACACGAAATTCAATAATTATGAAAACACTTCGACCATCTTTTCTCTCGATGGCGCCAAAACTTCATGCCATTATCTCATTACTAGATTATTGATTTACCAGCGGGTGATGGGGTCATCACATACGCAAAATTCGTACTTGCTCTGTTAGCCAGTCTAACTAGCCGTAATAAACTCTCAACAATAGGTCGTTCGGCTGGCCATTTGTTTAGTCCAGGCATTAGAATTCGACTTTCCAACGCCAAGCCGTTGTTGGCAACGACCCATTAACTACATTAACGCCTATATTGTCTAAGTTACTGTCACACTGCATGGAATAATCTGTATTGTTCTTAGTTTAAATACAATTAAGCTTAAATATTACAGTATTCGCTACGACGTTAATGTGGGGCATAAGAATTTTTTGTCAAATTAAGGTATAGAGAGTTTTTTTGTTACAGATAAGGGACGTACCCATACTACATAACCCGTTTAGGGGAAAGAGGGAGGGGGTTATTGATTGTTACTTAGTCAATTTCGCCAATAGAAATTTTGGACTATACTCAAATATGGCGCGCAATTTTGTGTGCTTCTCAAACTCACAGCTAGTGATTGATACGTCAGCCGATTGAAAACAGACACAGGCAGTTTGTAGTTTAGTGAAGTCGTCGAGCAAATCCACGAGAGTCTACGCTATTCAATAATTACTACGTAAAAACTTGAAGGGGGAGAGGTGTCTTTGCTATACTACGAGTGGTTAAGAGAGAGGGGTCGAAAAATCTTAAAAAATAGGTCACGTAGTATGGGTACGTTCCATAAAGAATGTTTACATATATAAAAAAATATCTTCACGCCCATGTCCCCGAAGAGGTTGGCAGAGGCACAACCAGGGCACCCACTACTAGCCGAAGATACTAAGTCCCACATTGTGATAGGTGGCAAGCCTACGAGTATCGCTAACCGGGCACATATCCAATCCCGAGCAACGTTATTTTAATAAGAACATTGCAAAAACCCATATTCTTTTTGTTGCCCGACCCGGGAATCGAACCCGGGACCTCCGCAGTCAAGTCTGACAACTGAACCGCTAGACCACAGAGGCGATTACATATATTCCATCAAAGTACCTACAAGTCTTATTTGGCTGGGTTTTTAAAACATTGCCCAACTCCGCTATTATATTAAGAGCTGTCATTGTCACTTTAGAATTTAGCAATGTATTAGTTTAAAAAATGATACAACGAAATCATGAACTCCATTCATCAACTGTTTAGTGTTAGTTAACTAATAGGTACAGAAGGTACCTGACGTTTATGCAGGGCTGTACAAACTGAATTATAGACGATTATAATTTACTTAGTAAAATACAGCAAATATTTAGAAAATAAAAAAGCCATATAGTATTCTGCCTATCTGTTAGATTAAAATTTTCTTTCTTCTTTTAGATTTTTTTTCCCCGTGTTGGTCCGGGCTCCTTTGCAGAATAGACCATCTGCCTTTCTTGCTAGGCAGCTCGTAAAAGGCGAGCATAGGCTTATCATCACTAACACCGTGACGTCTGACTAGGTGGTAGGGTTTCGCAGCGACTCGCTCGGATTGGTACCACCGCCTTACCTATTCCTGCCGCCATAACGTCATGACGTGTTCCGGTTCGGTGGGTAAGGTAGCCGGTAACTACCGGTACCGGTACTTTTGCTCGAGGCCTAACATCCTGACCTCAGGTTGGCAACGCACCATTACCATCTTTGGTTTCTCTAGGCGGCGTGAATTTCTTACCATCAGGAAAATTCGTCTGCTTGTTTGCCTTCCTATATCATAAAAAAAAATCCAAGAAAACAAGTGCCCAATGATCCAAAAAAAAAGAAAATATTGAACTTATTATATGTTAGGCTTATTGAAATTCAGTATTAACATATTTTATTTACTTCGTGTTAAAATACAAATTGATTGACCAATCGAGCTAAACGAGGGAAGATCTTTGTGTTTGGATGGGGTTGCAGTTGTATGTTTGTATATGTTTGTGTGTATGTTTGTTTATTCGACAATTACTTCAGCAGTTTTGATCGAATCTTCATTAAATTTGGTAGGTGTCTAGTTATATATAATACAATTTTAAAGTTCGATATTGGGTGGTAGAACACCACCAACAACCAGTCTTACCTCTGGTCTTACGTAACAACGTAAGACTAAAAAAGAAGAGAGAAAATGAAAAGGTTTGAGTTAAGCATTTAAATTCGTTGTTTTAATTTTCTGTTAATCGTAGTTTTTGAGAAAGATTAAAAAAAGAAATCTGTTGTACTGAATTTACTTAATAATATAATAGTAACACTAAAAAAACCACAGCAATTAACAATATTAACGGTGATTGTGGCTGTCACCAAGGATATCACCATCGCTGGTGACGTCGTTATCGAAATTCTATACCATCAACGATGTCGGTGACGATGTCTTGACGCTGATGGGTTTGGAGATGATAGCTTAACTTTATCGTCATAAAGTCAACACTATACCGACACGAACAAAACAAAAACGAGTAATAATTTAGATGACGTTTAGACAGTTCGTAGATAATTTAAATAAATAAATAAATAAATATCACTGGACAACTCACACGAATTGAATCTAACCCCAAAGTAAGCAAATTATAAGTATATGCTTGTGTTATGGGTATTAGTCAATGATACTAATACATAGAAATACTTAAATAGATACCAGAATATATTTAATAAACACCCAGACCCAGAAATGCAGACATCTAAATGTTCATTACACAAATGCCTGCCCCCGTCGGGAATCGAACCCGAGCCTCGTGTTTTGGTCGATGTAGTTAAGCGTGTACGTTAGCCACTCGACCAACGAGGCGACCAACCTTAATAAATGAATTATGAAGTATCGTATCATTCTACTCTGTATAATTTTATTTTTATTTGAAATGTATTAAATAAATAAAACCATTAACCATTTATTATATAATTACAGAAACCAATTATACGCAGGTGAGGCAATTTTAAGTATTCAGTGACTAAGGACATCACCAATTAAAAGCAATTATCAAATTATCTGATGCGCAATCATTAGATATTAATACTTGTGGGATTTTCATATTCAACAAATACGATTAAAATATAAGAATAAGGGCCACTTGCACATTCCCGGGTTACATTCAATATTGAGTTAAACTGTCAAATATAAGGTGATTTAACCCTAGTTAGACGCTAACTCAGTGTTAAATACTCAACCCGGGAACGTGCAAGTGGCCCTAAAGCAACTAAAGCCCGGGCTCCATAATTATCACTAATCGCTGGCACCAGTTTAGGTTTTATCTAAAAACCCTTGCTACAGTTTGTATTTTTTGTTCCAAACTCAGAGCATAAATAATATAATGAAAATAACGTGTGATAAGAGAGCATACAAACACAAAGTTCTCATGATACTCGTAGTAAGAGACAGGTGGGTCTTTTATGACAAGGGTGTTGGGTCTGATATGAAAGTCTAACGGCTACCCTACCCTCCCAACCAGAACACCAAAAAACCAATCAACAAGCAAGCAAGACCACTGTGTAGCAACTTACCCGGGTAGGGATCAACCGCCTAACCTATTCCTGCCGCCATAATGACTTTGACCATGTTCCGGCCTGGAGGGTAGAGTAGCCGGTATATTAGCACAATTGGCCTAACATCCCGGCCACAGTTCAGCGTCTCGCCTGTAACATCTTCGGTCTATAGGCCTAAGAGCACGGTTGTCTTTTACCATGAGGAGACCCGTGTGTTTATTCACTAATCTCTCACGTAAAAAACATGATAGTGTATGTTATGGTGCCAATAGTAAGTCAGGCGGTAGATCTCCACTCGGTTACTCTACTACCACTCTTGCATTGTGATTACTCGTATTTGTAAAACTCATTGCCACTATTAACAATGGCATCGACTTTGAAGACGTTGAAGTAGGAAACAATTTTACAATTCGAAACGAGCTATTAAGTAACAGATTGTTAAACATTTAAAACTAAAAAATACCAGTCGATTATTTACAGCTGATGGCATTTAACACCTATCAAATATTATATGACAGTTTTCCTTCTAAATACTGTATCGTAATTTCACGATCAATTTAAATAATTGGATATCGGTATTGGTTTCAAAGATGGAAGATTTTATATTTGGTGAGATATTATTGTTTATAGGATTAAATAAAACTACGTAGGTGGGCTTTAAATACAAAATACTCTGTTGCCACAAGTGTTAGGGATAACACGTGTAAAAGGTGATTTCACAATATCTCAATTGACGTGTTTTAAATTTCAGAATATACGTTTCTTATTTCCAATTTGGAATTACAGTAGGTAAGTTTTTACATTTGTAACCCATAAGAGTAATATTGTGAATTAGAGAAATCTTTGTGAAATTTTGTGTATGGTTCCTTATTTATTAAAACCGTGAACTGACTAAAATTCAATGTTTATGAAACTTGATTTCTTGTGTGAGAAATTTGACTAAGCTACTTTTATTATTATTTTATATTAGCGGCCCGCCCCGGCTTTGCACTGGTATAAAATATACATACATACCTTCCTCTTCAATCACTTTATCTATCTATATAAAACCGCATCAAAATCCGTTACTTAGTTTTAAACATAAATAGGGACAGAGGAAGCGACTTTGTTTTATAGTATGTACCTAGTGATATTTAAGTTTAACCCTATATCTAAGAATAGATTACTAGCGGCCCGCTCCGGTTTCGCACGACTATGAATTATACATATAAACCTTCCTCTTCAATCACTTTATCCATTAAAAAATCGCATCAAAATCCGTTACGTAGTTTTAAAGATTTAAGCATACAGAGGGACATAGGGACAGAGGAAGCGACTTTGTTGTATACTTTGTAGTGATAGTAATGTCGATCTCTCGTCTTATTTTTAGCGTTTTAGTCCTTACCCGTCTAATGTTGGACTTATGACTTCTGAAATTATATCACCGTCTTTCACTTTGTGCATCCTTCAAAAGGCTGAGATTTAACAAGTCGTTGGCTTAACTAGTAGATGGTCAAGGTACGGACGTATAGTAAATTACAGTACTACTATTTCAACTTTAAATTTTTACTCTTTTTACACTTTATACGTATATTTTCAAATAAGCTGACCCAATCTAAATTTAAGCGAAATGGTTAAATATGTTTATTAATAACCCTATATAGATATCTTTAAAATACATTCAGATTTCCGAAGCTTGACGAACAAAGCCGAAGCGCATAATTTAAATAGTACTACTGTACGTTATAGATATTATTTTATACCTATGTCATGATGCTAGGATTAAAAGGAAAATAATTCCTAATAATTCTTTAATCGAGCGTGGCAACCCTGATTCGTAATTATAGCACGATGCAAGCGCAAGTAACATGATCAATCATAGGTAATTATGAAATTTCAAGTATCAAGTTCATTTTGTTGTGATGTACAAAATAGTTTGAGTTGGCACACAAGCCAGAAATTAAACTAAATTAGTGTCAAACTTTTTAAAGCGATAAAGGTAGACAAGTGGCTCCATGATTAAGGTATATGACTAACTTCATTGCTGCTCATTCACAAATATCCATCCCCGTATTAGTCCGGGCTCCTTTGCAGAATAGACCATCTGCCATTCCTGCCAGGCAGCTCGTATTGCCTGGCCTGCCTATTCCTGCTGCCATAACGTCATGATGTGTTTGTGTTTGGAGGGTAAGGTCACAGTCTTAATACTAACAGTCGGCCGACTCATGTACTTGCACAGAGCAACGCTGAGGGGAACGCGGGGAAGCGAGCGGCAGGGTCGGCGAGCGCAAACTCCATACAGTTTGCGCTCTCTATCTAGAAGGGTTTGCACTCGTTATTTGTTAAAAAATATGTTATAGTGTATTTTATTATAATGTAATACTTGCTGTCTTGTAAATTTATAATGGTTTACATAATGTGTTCCGTTTTTAGTCGTAAATAAGCCATCCGGCTTGCTGACGTTTCGTCCACAACATTTTCATCCACAATGGATGAAACGACACCTTTTTATTTTATTATTTTTCCACTGTCGATTCGTGCACCATTAAAAATTTTTTTTATACAGTCAGATACAAAGCTTTAACAAAATAAAGCGATCCATTTAGGTATATGTTTTAAACTTTTATATATAAATTGATACATCAAAATCACCAATTATTCAAGATTTCAAATAAAACTTTTAGATGAAATGTTTAAAATGTTATTATTTGACAACCCTGACCCTTGACTGACTTGCCGTGAGTAGGTATATAAAATGTCGGCATGAATTCAATAACAAAGGAGTTGGACTACTGGTAGGTAGAATTCTTTATACTGTGGTAAGGTAGCCAGCCGGTGAACCTACTTTTGCTCGAGTCCTAACATCCCGGCCTTAGGTTGGCAACGCACCATTACTAACTTTGGTGTCTCTAGGCGACGTGAATTTTTACCATCAGGAAATCCATAAATAAATAGACGATAAAGATAAACTAGTGGCTCCATGAGTAAGGTAGATTTCTAACATCACTGAACATCCACGAATCTCCCCTTCCCGTATTGGTCCGATCTCCTTTACAGAATAGACCATCTGCCTTCCTGTGCCAGGCAACTCGTAAAAGGCGAGCATACACTTACCGTCACTAACACCGTGACATCTGATTAGGTGGTAGAGTCTTGCAGCGGCTCATGGATTGGTACCACCGCCTTAGCTATTCCTGCCGGCATAACGTCATGACGTGTTCCGGTTTTGAGGGTAAAGGTAGGCGGTAAACTTACTTTTGCTCGAGGCCTAACATACCGGTTTCGGGTTGGCAACGCACCATTACCACCTTTGGTGTCTCTAGGCAGCGTGAATTTCTTACCATCAGGAAATCCGTCTGCTTGTTTGCCTTCCAATAATATAAAAAAAAAGAATTTAAGATTTCAGAAGATGGAAACAAAGTTTTCTCCAACGTTACCTTTGTTGTAAGGCGTGTTTACAGCCGTCTCATCCGTCTATAATGGTCAGCATATTACAGCATGACTAACAAGAAGAGTTAACAGATAGGAGAGTCCTGGCACTTGGCAGCCAATTATTAAAACTTTCACGTAATTTATTTCCTTGACTCTCGTGAACTAAGCAACGTCAAAACGACCTAGAAAGTTTTAAGGTTGTCGTCCTCCTGCAACTATAATATACTAGCAACCCGCCCCAGCTCAGAACGAGTGGTTTTTTTAATTTAATATATTTACATCCAAACCCAATTTCCTCTTAAATGGCTGTATCTACTAAAAAAAGAAATTAATATCATTTTCGTAGTTATCTAAGTATACATAGGGACACTAACAGTTGAAAGCGACTTTGTTTGTAGTGAAGCTATAATACTCGAAGAATTTGTTTAGCCGTTTCTTCTCCTTGAGGACTAGGAACGGTGGAAGTTTACTAAATATAAATATGTAGTCAATTATTTTGGCATAATCTGAGAGATCAGCGAAAAAGCACACGGATCTCCTAATGGTAAGAGACAACCATGGCCTATAGACACCAAAGATGTTGTAGGTGCGTCGCTGGCCTGTGACTAGATGTAAGGGCAATTGCGCAAGTCTACCGGCTACCCTACCCTCCAGGCCGGAACATGACAAAGTCATTATGGCGGTAGGATTAGGCAAGGCGGTAACTAGGGCAAGTTGCGGCACAGTACTCTACCTTTAGTGGCCTCGTTGGTAATGACCTATATTTAAACCTATGCTCACCTTTTACGAACAGTCTGACAAAAAAGCAGATGGTCGCACTACTAGGTTTTGAGTTGTTGGTCCGGGCTCCTTTGCAGAATAGACCATTTGCCTTCCTGCCAGGCAGCTCGTAAAAGGCAAAAATAGGCTTACCGTCATTAACACCGTGACATCAAACTAGGTGGTAGAGTTTCGCAGCGACTAACCCGGATTGGTACCACCGCCTTACCTATTCCTGCCGCCATAACCTCATGATGTGTTCCGGTTTGGAGGATTAGATAGCCGGTAAACTAACTATTGCTCGAGGCCTAATACCCCGGCCTCAGGTTGGCAACGCACCATTACCACCTTTGGTGTCTCTAGGCAGCGTGAATTTCTTACCATCAGGAAATCCATCTGCTTGTTTGCCTTTCAATAATATAAAAAAAAATTAATAGTGCATGAATGTTAGTACCTACTTAAAAAATTATGCTTTAATAGGCATATCTCAAAAACGTTAGTCAGAAAGCTTTTTGTATCTTTAGCAGAATGAGATGTTATCTTCCGCTGGAACTTGGACCTTATCACTTTGTAAACCTTCTATCCACTTAACCTAATCGCAAATACTGCGGTTAGATGTAGGCGGTGAAATTTGTCCCGACAATGCCGTCTCCGGTTAACAAGACGTGATGCAGCCTCTTTTATTAACCGACTCTAAACACGAGAATGTTCTAAGGTGTGTTTTCTTTTTATAAATTTATATCGCGATAACTCCATGATAGTGGATTCTGATTATTATCCTTTCTTTATGCTGTCGGAAGGCAATGAAGCAGACGGATTTTCTGATGGTAAGAAATTCACGCCGCCTAGGTACGTTGCCAACTTGATGCCGGGATGTTAGGCTGCGAGCGAAAGTAAATGTACCGACTACCTTATCCTCCGAACCGTAAAATGTCAAAGGCAAGCGCTGACGTCATGGCACTTGGAATATGTAAGGTCGTGGTACCAATCCTGGCGAGTCGCTGCGAATCTCTACCACACATTTATATGTCATGGTGTTAGTGACGGTGAGCCTATGCTCGCCATTTAAGCTGCCTGGTAGATGGTCTATTCTGGAAATGAGCCCGGGCCAACGGGGGAAAGTTGTTCATAAGAATATTCGTTTCCGTTGTTCTTTTCGTTATTCGTGCTTCGTAAAGAAATTTATAATTTTGGATATGAATGTAATCAAGGTCCGACAAGTGGTTTTAAGTTTTACGTAACAATACGTTACGTACCTAACTAACTTAAAGGTTTTACGTCACCGAATAAAGGGAGAGTCAGTCAATTTAATTGATCACATTTGACACTTCAACGAAATATAACACCGTGTCTTTCAACAATCTATATATTAATGCGTGATGCCAAAACTTTGGACCCCTTTTTACGAAAATTGCGCTGACGCAGGAGCATAAAATTTGGCACACTTATAGTTTATGTCTAGGAGAAGTGCAAAACGTTAATATTTTTTAATAATAATGCTTGTAAAGTTTATTAAATCAATAAATAAAACCTAACCCATTTGACACACACAAACAAATATGTTGATATTGACGATAAAAGATCACAGATGGTGCACTAACTATTCAGGAAACAAAGTAGTTGGTCTTAAGAAATGAAGATGACGTTCTTATCAAATTATGGTCGAATTCGACCAATGGGCGACCACTAGTATTATTTTATTGTTCAAAGTTAGTATTGCAGATTTGCGAAACCTTTTCATTTTAAGATACAAAACATGTTTTATTATACTAATGTCAAAAAAATGCATTTCTGTTTTATTTTAACAGATATCTACTAAGATTTTTGGTCCGGGCTCCTTTGTCCATCCATCTTCATTCAGGACCATCTGCCTTCCTGCCAGGCAGCTCGTAAAAGGCGAGCGTAGGCTTACCGTCACTAACAACGGGACATCTAACTAGGTAGTACAGTTTCGCGGCGACTCGTCTGGAATGGTACCACCATCTAATCCATTCCTTCCGCCATAACGACAGTGGTTGCCATTGACGTGTTTCGGTTCGGAGGATAAGGTAGCCGGTAAGCTTACTTTTGCTCGAGCTCTAACATCCCGGCCTCATTACCACATTTAGAGTCTCTAGGCATCGTAAATTTCTTACCATCAGGAAATGCCATAAAAATAAAAAAAAAACAATTTATAATATTTATTGTGCTAACGACAAAATAATATATTTATTTGTTAGATTTTGACAGATATCAACTGAGATTGACATATGTCAAATGTGATCTATTAAACTGACGTAACTTTAACACTTATTTATCGTTATAACATTTTAAACAACACCCGACCTATTTAATCAAAAGCTGTAAAACTTACTATGAAACGTAGAAAAAAAACCGTAAAGTGGGTAATTGTTACGATTAAATCTATTATTTCTTAACAATTAACCCGATGGTACAAATAGATATAGACGGTAAAAACATTATCAGAAAATAACAAGTAATTTGGCAGGTTATATTGATATCAATCTTTAGAACAAGTACACTTGCGTCACTGTAATCGATATAGTCAATCAAACGCATTGTTTAAAGTACCATAGTAAACAATTACAATTTAAAATTGTTTTAATAAGCGATTTTGCATTGTAAAGACTAAAATATAAGGACGAGTTTCGAATAAATCTTTCTTTTACACAATGTTCATCAGTTTTGTCTTGTATAGGGTTGCCAGGTCAAAAACAAAAGCCGGACAGTCCAGCCAGTTTGGCCGTACATTTAGGTAAAAAATACACCCTACATTATTGAGGATTTTATCTCAGCATTGAAAACAACATAAGTATGTATGTAAAACCAAGCTTTTTTAATTATTTTAATAATAATATTTTTGTATGCGATTAATAGGAGTACATTAGATCTTCTTAATGTAACAATATTCCTTCCTATTTCATCAAAACGATTCTTGGTATGCAAATGTAGGTATACATTAACTAAATCTTGTCGTAACATAGTATGTCATGTATGATAACAACTCTCATGTATATTGAATATAATACTTGTTTTGATAATTATTATGAGATAAATGTCAAAATTGAAAATCATTATTATCACAAATCTTGTTAAATTGTAGACCAACGCGACATTCGACTCTCGTTGCTTGCGCTCGGTCGCGCTCGGCGCTTGGTCGTTTACGAAATGTAAAAAGCCTAACAAAAGCCGGATATGCTGGACACGCTCTAATTTGGCCGGACATGCAACCAAAAAGCCTGACTCTATCCGGCTTTATCCGGACGCCTGGCAACGCTAGTCTTGTATATCTTTATCTATGCCCCATTATGGAGGTTATAAACCACAGAACACGAATATTTGCAATTGAGTAGGCATGAGATATGTTAATAAACATCGATATAACGCAAACAAACATAAACTTAAATTGTTTTTAGTAATTACGTGGTAAATATCATCATCACAAAATAAGCGTTAGGGACGGTTGTTGCTTAAATTTACGCGGGAAAATTTGCTTCTTTCTTTTATGTCTTCACTAGGCAGTTTTCGGTTTTCTCAGAAAAAACAGAAGGGTTTCTCTTGAATTTCGATTTTAAAAATTGGAAGTTGGAGTCAGATATATTATTTTAGATACTCTTGAAGTAAGTAAGATACTTACAGTAAGTAGATACTAGCGAATTCTCCTTATGTCCCTCCCTTTTATTGTCTTTACCATTTTATGGTAAATATTAAAGTAACTTGTACCTTAATAATTTACACTTGGCCTACTTATTACAATTTAGATACTTTAAAATAATAAGAACAGTCGTTTGTGCTTAGGTATATATATGTATATATTACGACAATGTCAACTTTTCGTTTTCTCTCAAGTGTTTTACATTAAAACTCATACTTTACTTTTTTTCTAATGCTATGATGTTTAGCAAAAATATTTTGCTACTGCAACTTGATCAGCAGATCACCGCCTTGCCTAGTCCTGACTTCTATCGCCATAATGACATGACAGTCTCACATACATCACACATGTATATGTTAAATTTGTTTGATTTAAGATCTGATTTCAAATCCACTCTTCAACAATTTACACGAATTGAATCTAACCTCGAAGCAAGCCAATTATATGCTTGTGTTATGGGTGTTAGTCAACAATACTAATAGGTACATAGAAATACTTAAATAGATACCATAATAAATTTAATAAACACCCAGACCCGGAAATGCAGATATCAAATGTTCATCACACAAATGCCTGTCCCCGTCGGGAATCGATCCCGAGCCTCGCGGTTGGTCAGTGTAGTCAGTTGTGTACGCTAGCCACTCGACCAACGAGGCGGTCAAATCCAATCATATCTTTACACCATCTATGAAAAACGTGTGAACCGGTAATAAGTTCACAACAATGTCTAAACAAAAACAATTCTAATCAAATTCCGATCAAAATAAGTGAATTGTATAGGTCAATATCGCTACCAAACCGCAAATTACTGCCTCAAGGTTATCTAAAAAAGGTCAAAACGTACTAAGAACCATTCCTTTGTTGCAGGCATACCAACCTACTAAACTAAAAAAGAAAATTGGAGCAATGATAGATTCACTGACCGAATGAAAAAAAGAAAATGAAGCGAAGTTGAATTTAAAAATCGAAATTCGATATTTGAAAATCGAACCAATGACAGACTAAACAAAATGGCTAACAAGATAAAAAATAATCATTACGTGGCGACGCATCGTCCAGGGGTGGACTCGCCTTCATCAGGGGCGTATTTGCACAGAGCATCTTCAAGAGACGAAAACGACAGTCATCGAGCACCATCTGAAAGAACACTATCGGAATATACGGTAAGTGAAATTATTTCATATTCTAATTGTTTTATGTGTATTCTGCAAAGGAGCCGGGACCAGATCAGAATAAAAAAATGAAGGAAAATTTTAAAGAGATGTTTTTAAGGGATATAATAATATAATGTTGCTAAATTTGGTGCCCTTTATTCATGTTATCAATTCTGACTAGTGTTTCTTGGATATTTCGCAAGATTTTATGACTGGTACGCTAAGATAAGGGGTCTAATTATGTATCTTAGTGTCCAACTCAAAATGGAAAAGTGTACATCAAATAGCTGTCAAATGACGTCATTTGTGTTTGCTATCTCTATTGTATTTTTGTTGGCCATTAGAGATAGCAAATATAAAACAGGTCATCTGACAGCTTTTTCGATGTACACTTTACCCAGTGATCATAACTAAAAAGATACATAATCAGTCCCCTGGTTAGTAATATTATCTATACCTATTCCATTAGTTTTCAAATTACCATTACCATTTGCCATACGTATTAACAATGCAAATAGGAATGTAGTCGGTAAAAGAGCAGAAACATTATCATAATTTGAATATTCAATAAGCCTGGCATTTAATTAAAACATTTATTGTCTATGGTAGTTTATTACATTTTCATGGCATTGGAAAACAAACATTCAGCCGAATTCCCCTTTGCCGATAAGTCCTTTTATAAATTGTAAAAACAATTAAGTTGTGCGTTATACGTACGAGTATAATATATCGAACGTTGACAAAACTCCTCAGAGCCCTCGCTACCGTTTCTGTAAATTATTTGTATGAAAACTCTGAACAGCGCCTCCTATTAGTACCTAATGAAAACACATTTTTAGACCAAGTGTCATAGATTTTGGACACGTAACTTACGGAAGTAATCTATACCAACCCAATGTAAAAATAGTAGTTTTTTTCGCCCGATTTTCTCAATTCCGGTGGAAATTTTTAGATTTATATATAGACGCGTATGAGACTGAGATGTAAAAAACCTGGATTTCTTAATCTCTATACCGTCGTAAATGTAGTAGGGGAGAAACGGGCAATGGGAGTCAGCTGGCAATGGTGGTCACAACAAAACACAAACCCCGTCGAAACACATACAGTGGCGAAAATAGCCAATCGTATCATACCTTTTCCGCCACCGTACGGTCATTCAGATCGCTCGTCAGGTTCACGAGAGAAGATCGCGACACGTTTTTCCGCGTTTTTGATATAATTTTACGTGTGCACAAATTAAACAATATGTAACTGTTTCGAAGCAACTTTATGATTGTCTTATGAACTACATTATGTATAAAGTACGTAACAATCATATAATTAAAAAAAAAGTAAATATTTAAGCTTATTACTTGAATTAGATTTTTTTTATTGAAAAACCTATTATCGAGCAATGGGAGTCAGTAAATCCCATTAAGAAATCAGCTAAGACTGTAAAAGGACGAGCAACATTAGCAAGCTAGAAACGTCTTTCACAACAGAAATCTGTAAACAAGGCCTAGAGTCGTGTACATAGCAGTACACGACTCTTCCACTGAGACTAATATTAGTCAGACTCATATATGTGATGACAACGAAGACGAGTCTAGCAACATTTGTTTGATCTGCTCCGAATTTGGCCGTAACAACGAAATGTGGTACCGATGCATACCCTGCGGACTGCGGGCCCACACAGACTGCACAGAATAGGATTCTCCTGAGGGCTACATGTGCGACAGATGCTGAATATAAGTATTGGAACCTTGACCCTCATTGTCCTACAGGCTGACTCCAATTACCCACATGTTAGGGCAATGGTGGTCAAGGCTAATATTTTTTAAAAACTTCAATTTTGCCAAAGTACGATTCAAAATGAAAAAAATAAAATTGAGACTGATAGACAATTAGTTAGAGTATGTAAGCAAATTATTTTGATAAATATAGCACAATTTTTTTTTTCGTTATTTTAACTATCGCTTAAGTGACTCCCATTTCCCCCTTTTCCCCTATTTCGACAAAAAATAGGAGAAAACGAGATTCATGACTAACTGAGATGGTTCTTTAATGTCCTGACAAGTCGTTTCAACAGTTTACTTCATCATTATCAAGGTATTAATGACAAACAAACACTGGCCTCCTACAAAAAGCTGTTATTAAAAAAAGTTTGTATTCTTTTAGGGACTTCAGTAGAGTTATTCTTGAATCTCGATTCATGCAATATTAGAAATCGGCATCAGATATGTAATTTTAGGTAATTTTGAATACAATACTGACGAATTATTAATACTAGTGGCCGCCCATTGGTCGAAATTCGACCAATATAAAATTTTACTATCTTGTTGATAAAAACGCCAAGACCAACTACTTTGTTTTCAAACTTTATAGTGCGCCATCTGTGATCTTTTATCGTTATCATCAATATACTTAGTCTGGCCATAAATACTGTTACACTTAAAAATAAAAAAATATTACATTTGAATTTCGAATCTGTC
>NJDD01000051.1:132391-145672 GCA_002245505.1 Calephelis nemesis
ACACACTGTAAAAGTAATATATGTTATTTGCAGTTAAAAAAATATTTTTTTTCTTTATTACAATATTTATGGCAAGACTAGGTATTTGTTTGTGTGTGTCAAATTTTATGGTAGTGTGGGTAATGTTTTATTTATGGATGTAATGTATTTTGTAAGCATAATTATTGAAAAATATTAGCGTTCTGCACTTCTCTTACACAATAAGTATAAGTGTGCCAAATTTTATGCTCCTGCATCAGCGCAATTTTCGTAAAAAGGGGTCCAAAGTTTTGGCATCACGTGTTAACCTATAGATCTAGTTAATAATTAAAATAAAATATTTCGTTAGATTCGTTGAATTTTTTGGTATTAAATGTTAATGATCCGCCAGTAATGTGTTCAAGAGTACCTAAAATGACTTTTCCGATTCCAATTTCTAATTCGCATGTAATCGAGCTTTAAGAGTTACCCTACTCTAACATAGGATAGCTTAAAATATAAAAACATATAAATATGTCTTGACAAATTGCCAAATTAAATCTAAGCCCAAAGTAAGCAAATTATATGTTTTTGAGTGTTAGTCATATGCATTATACATATACATATATATAGGCATACCATAATAAATTTAATAAACACCAAAAATCCGAAAATGCAGACATCTAATGTTCAACACATAAATGTTTGTCCCCGTCGGGAAACAATTCCGAGCTTAGCGATTAATCTTTGAAGTTCGGCGTGTATGCTAACCTCTACCAATGCGGCTGTCTAACGTTAAAAGTTATCTTTTCAGTTTCGTTTTAGTTTCATATTTATATAAGTACTATCTCAAACGATAAAATATTGAAAAAACGGATGATACACCTTGAAAATCCACATAGGCTAAGACTAGATAAGACTAGACTTTACTAGGTGGTAGAGTTTCGCAGCAACTCGCCCGGATTGGTACAACCGCCTTACCTATTCCTGCCACCATAACGTCATGACGTGTTTCGGTTCGGAGGGTAAGGTAGCCGGTTAACTTACTTTTGCTCGAGGCCTAACATCCTGGCCTCTGGTTGGCAGCGCACCATTACCACCTTTGATGTCTCTAGCGGGCTTGAATTTCTTACCATCAGGAAATCCATCTGCTTGTTTGCCTTCCTATAACATTTTTTTTATATTATCTCAGAAACCTTGGGTAACTAAATCTTTCGGGTAATATTAAAGGGTATTTTCGAGAATCTCCATCACCAGTGTGAAATAAAAAAGAGTAATAAACGTGGAGTAAGCTATGCAGATAAGTAGGAACTACTTAGCATGTATGTGTATAGATGTTTATTCTATATTAATACTTAATGCCAAAACTTTGGACCCTTTTTTACGTAAATTGCGCGGACGCAGGAGTATAAAATTTTGCAAACTTATAGTTTATGTGTAGGAGAAATGCAGAACGCCAATATTTTTCAATGATAATGCTTATAAAGTACATTAAATCAATAAATAAAACATTACCCACACTAACATGCATTTGACACTCAAATTGAATTTCGACCAACGGGCGACCACTAGTAACATATAAAGTCGTGTTAGTTACAACATTATTTATAGCTCAAGAACGGCTGAAACGATTTGGCTTAAAAATTGACGAGGAAGCAGATTAGAACAAAGAGAAAGACATAAGGAACATTTTATCCCGTTCAACAGCGAGGACACTAGGAAAACGACATTTTAATTTTTCCCATACAACTGAACGAGTGGAACGAAATTCGCCGTAACAGCTTGTAGGTAGAGAAGTATACTCCCATTAGAAACAAAGTTATATGTAAACGTTCCTGTTTACATGTAAAATGATTTGTATAAATAATTGAATTAAATATCCCACATATCACAAGGAAATCCGCGTAATGAAACATTTGGTTTGTTTACACAACCCGTGGAATTCGACATCATCTGATTTACGCCGAAATGATTGACGTAATGTGGTCATAAATTAGCGGGCTTCCATGTAAACATTCTCTGATCACGCAGAGCAATACTTGAATACAAGGGACCTTTTATCTTATTTATCTTTTACTAGCGGCCCGTCACAGATTCGTACGCTTATAAAATATACATATAAACCTTCCTCTTCAATCACTTTGTCAATTAAAAAAAACTGCATCAAAATCTGTTGCGTAGTTTTAAAGATTTAAACATATAAATGGACATAGGGACAGAGAAAGCGACTTTGTTTTATACTATGTAGTGATACTGCAGACAGCCATATTGCTCCACAATAGTGGTTATTTGGATGCGCACTCACTAAACTAATTTTTAGCTATCGCTATCTTCTTTCAACGTAGTACTATTTAAATTATGCGCTTCGGCTATATTCGTCAAGCTTCGGAAATCCAAATGTATTTTAAAGATATCTATATAGAGTAGTTATAACATAATTAATTATTTCGCTTAAATTTAAATTAGGTCAGCTAATTTAAAAATAAAAGTATGAAGTGTAAAAAGAGTAAAGCCAGAGCGCATAATTTAAATAGTACTACTATACCTAATAGAAAAAGAGTAAAATCTTTTAGTGTAATGTAATATAGTGTAAAATAGTCAATAATTATCCGTTGTCAAACACAAATAAAAAAAAATACTAGTGACGACTCACTGTACTCAAAGAGCTTTTGTCTGTACCAAATAATCTACAAAAGAAAAGGAAGATTCAATTCGGAAAATCGAATACAATTACAGCCAATCTAGATTGCAGAAAAGCACAACTACAAACTGAATTTTGTATCCATAATATTTTGCATTCGACTCATTATATTTAGTAAGCAATCTCGTATGTGCAAGCAATAAAATTTAGCAATGCGCATGCCATTGCTAGTAAAAGCAATAAAATTTCTTCCGTCATTGAACAAACACGCAGATTTATTTTGGCCCCACAATCCAGATTACATGCGATTAAGATTACAGGAAAACATATTGCAGATGAAATGCTACATTCATACGAACTGATTCGTAATTGAATAGTGCCACAACACAAGTAAGAGGCATTTGGCGGATGAATTTATTTCAAGAAACTTTGAAAGAAGGAGTCTCCTATGCAGGGTGACATTTAAAGAGCCAGCCAAATTTTGAGAAATGATTAAAAATCAGTAACACTTTCAGTTTATGGAGTGAATAATAATTTAAAAACACAATTGTTAAATATTTTAAAACAATTTATATTTTTTTAAAAACATCGACCGCAATCGCATTCGCAGGCTGGTGACGTCATGATTCGTATTAGGTACGACATAACGTGACAACAAGTAAAGCATTTTTGCGGACTGTTTTAAATGAATGTTTATATAAGTTAATATTATAATTTGGCAATAATATTTAAGATACATTACCTCTTAAGCATTTACCCCCTTATTTTAAAATTTGGCCGATCCTTTCAAAGTAACCCAGTATAATATTTTTTATGCAAGTTAATCGGTTTCTCCGACCGACCGATTTTAAAAAGTATGTTTAATTTGAAAATTCGTTCTTTTGAGGTAGCCATGGCCACCAAGTTTAAATGCAATAAAATGTATGATACATCCCATGTAAAGATGCCGCAAGAAAATACTTTTTTTATATACCTAGATGACACTTATTTTTTCCTCCTTTATATCTTTTATTTACAATGGTTTATAAAAATTTTTCAAAATCTTGTTCATTACCTCTTTATTTTGTGATTTCCATATTTGAAGAGTTCAAGTGTTGTTTTTTCCTTTTTTTCAGTTTCACATTTTGACTTTTACATATCTTCTTTGGGCGCCTTATTAGGAATCGAAATGAAGAGCTAAATTTTGCTGGGATCAGGCAGTAGATTCAGTGTGAATATTTAAAAATGTGTTCTACAGTTCAATTTTAGTTGTCTACAGTCTGCACCTATTACATTTTTTAATATCTTCAATGTGTAGAATTCACCCTTGTTTATTATTGTTTTGAAGTTAATATTTACAACTGATAGAAGATCTGAACCTATATCGACCTACACCGAGCTGATAATATAAAGAAACATATTATGTATATATCTATTACCTAGAGGCCCACTCCAGCTTACCACGGGTATAAAATATACACATAAACCTTCCTTTTCTATCATTTTATCTATTAAAAAAACCGCATCAAAATCCGTTGCGTAGTTTTAAAGATTTAAGCATACAAAGGGACATAGGGACAGAGAAAGCGACTTTGTTTTATTCTATGTAGTGATGGTCTATATCAGAGGTAGGCAAATTCTTTTGACCGCGGGCCGGTATGTTAAAAAAATCTAGTGGCGAGTGGCAGTAAATTATAATTTATCTTGAGGCGGGCCGGTTTATTAAAACACCTGAAAATAGCAGTAAATATAACGATTATAAAACGTTCTATAAAGATAACACAAGGCAGTTTTTTTAAATTTTATAATCTTTTATTAAAATAAAATCTATTTATGAAGTCTTAACATATGAAATACGCAATATGTATGTTTGAAGTATCGATTCAGTATCTTAATTGTTCAAATTTCAATAATCTTTTAACATTTCGAACAATAATTTTTTTAACGAGGTTCATATTTTTTTGATAAAAATCTCGGCGGGTCGGATTAAAATCTCTCAAGGGCCGGATCCGGCCCGCGAGCCGTAATTTGCCCATCACTGGTCTATATCGACCATGAGTCCTTTGAGAGTGGTTTTTGAAGCTGCTCGGTTTTTATGATTTGTACCATACACAAATTAGAGTAAATCATGAAGTACTGTTGAATGTTCGCCGCCATGCTCTTGATCCGTTTGTAATACACATTCTATGAACGTCATAGCACATCATCATCATCATCAGCCGGAAGACGTCCACTGCTGGACATAGGCCTCAGGCGTGTCAAAAAGTTGTTACTGTCGCGTAGCTTATACATATTGCAATATACGTGGAACTATTACATACATTTAAATTTTTTTAAAACGCCTGTTTAAAAATCCTATGTTGTTTTTTTATAGGATCAATAAATAACTGTAGAAAAATTTCATGTTACTGTCTGTACCTACTTGTATTTCTCGTATTTTTTTGTAAGATCCTTTGCTGCCATACTGTATTTCTACAGTGCCCATTTTTCTTAAATATTGGCAGGGTGTTAGATATAATGGCATTCAGTTCAGCTTGTCGAATTCTGTAAAAAATATTTTGAGCCCATTTTTAATGTTGGTAAAAAAAGCGAGCGAAACATTAGCCTTTTAACCAAAAGAAAGCCGAATAAAAAAGCTTTACATTACATGTCCATAAAATCCAACCAAAATGTTTAATCCATGGAATTATTTTTATCGCATCATGCCTGAACGATGGTGTTAATTCTTTTTTCTTGTATTGGTTATTATTGTCACGTGAAGATAAAAACCGGGAAAATTACACGGAAAGTGGGAAAAACAATACTTTAATTTTAATGTCATGTCAAGCGAAACAAAGTTCGCCGGATCAGCTAGTAAATAATAAAAAATGTTTTAATAATGAGGGCACTATATCGCTTACTATTATATTTTCTGACTTCCAGACAATAAACGAGAGGACGCGAACGCCATCTAGCGGCGAACACCGGAATGGGCGAAGGCACCACCACGCGAACGGTTCGCCGCGAGCGGACTCCGCGTCTGACGTATACGTCACCAGCGCCGCGTACCGACCACCTTCGGAAATAAGGTATTTATAATTACTGAACCTTTTTAAAATAAGTCTGCGATGTGATAAGAGGCTTAACTGACTGTTATGATATTATAATATCTCTTACAATATTCTTCAGGCTCTATCTACACATACAATACATACACGTCTTCACGTCAAGTCTCTTATGGGGTAGACAGAGTGCTCTCTGTACTCGAGTGAATTTCTGGAAATTCTACCCCTTACGAAGTGAAATAGGGCTTGAAAGTTTGTATAAAAATCGTTATTAATGAACTACGAGTATAATCAGTAAATATATTAACTGCCACGCGAACAAAGCCGCGGGTTACAGCAAGTCAATTTATATAATTTAAGCAAATACGTTACAAAATTGGTACTTGAAAGAGGTAGTTGCATGACCAGTAACGACCAGAAAAGAATGTACGTAATTCATCCTTTTCTGGTCACTACTGGTAAGATTTTTATATCTAGATAACCAAAAGTAACTGTTGTAAGTAACATTTTTATATGTGGGTACCGTCAGTAACATCCAACCAAATAAGTATTGAACGTTAAATTAAAACTGTCTTTTTTTGTCTTTTGTTTCAAAGCCCTGATGATGCTATAAAAAGTGAAACCGATTGGCTAGAAAGAAACAGAAAGTGTTAAATAAAGTGTATTGTGGATAAGTACAAGTGTTAAGTACAAAAAACGTGTGTATACATATACAAAATATAAACTAATGAAATACTCCTCTCCACTCAACAATTTTAAGTTTTCTTAACAATGTTTATTACCAGCAGCAAGTCACGGTAATGGATCTATAAAATAATTAAGATCCATAAATCAATATAGTAATGATTTATATCATTAGACTATCTTGTTAGACACGTGGCTAGTGCATACGTCTATGAACATATATTGTCACGGTTTATGTTCGATTCCGCTAGGCATTTTGTGTCAGTAACCGATCCAGCCTTCAAGCCTGGAAGGGTTAGATGCTTGACGTTTATTCAAGACAGAATCCGAATTTGTCATATCTTGTGTATGATCAAATTACTGTAATTGTTATTTGTTAGCTATTCGCGGCACCAGTAGAAATATAAAAGTCACACGGTTTTTTTTTTATTTTTATTATATATTTTTATGTTTTTTTTTTAAATATCAAATAGACAAAGTCCAAAAGATCCCCTAGCCGCTGGAACGCTCACACATTAAGTATCTTGGGCTCCCATACTACTAGTGCGGAATAGGGTTCAAGTAATTTTACGTAATACCAGTTTAGTGAATAGGTTTATAGTCTTTGGTAATACATATTAAAGAAAATTTTACTGGCTGTATGAGTCTGAGTATTTGTTTTTTTTTGTCTGACACTGTGAGTCGCTCTCGCTTTAGTCTGTGGACAATTTGTCACCCTACTAATTGTAGCTCTAAAATTAATAAGAATAAAAGATTGGTTCTATTAAAAAGGAATCTTACGATTATTTTAAATATACCTACGTTTTATAAGCCGAATAACATCTATCTTTTAAATCCGTCTAACACTATAGAGTCTTTTTCATTGTTAAAAATTACAATTATTTAACGATGTCGGAATTTCACTAAACAATTTCACGATTCATTCAAAACAGTTAAAGGAATCTCGGTTCTGGTTACAGATCTATAAATAAAGATCTATAAATCTCAATCGCCATGGTAATACAAATGACAGGATATGCAATGAATATACAAATGTACGTTTATGTTTCAAGATTGTTATAATTTTATAGATATGTTAGAGTTATGATTTTTATAGAGAGTAATTTTACTCTGCCAAATGTTTGCTTTTTTTTATGATATTGGAAGGCAAACAAGCAGACGGATTTCCTGATGGTAAGAAATTCACGCCGCCTAGAGACACCAAAGGTGGTAATGGTGCGTTGCCAACCTGGGGCCGGGATGTTAGGCCTCGAGCAAAAGTAAGTTTACCGGCTACCTTACCCTCCGAACCGGAACACGTCATGACGTTATGGCGGCAGGAATAGGTAAGGCGGTGGTACCAATCCGGGCGAGTCGCTGCTAAACTCTACCACCTAGTCAGAATTCACGGTGTTAGTGACGGTGAGCCTTTGCTCGCCTTTTACGAGCTGCCTGGCAAGGAAGGCAGATGGTCTATTCTACAAAGAAGCCCGGACCAACACGGGGAAAATATTGCTATAACATTAAAATGATAAATATAAATAAAATAATAATAAAATAAATAATAATATATAAAATGTATATCACAATAGGTACCACAACAAAATAAAGCCCATCCATCAATTATATCACACGCTAAAAGGGTCAACAAAATGTGACATAGTAGAGAAGAAGGAGAAATCAAAAACAATGTGAAATCACTGCGAAAATAAACAATAAAAATAATTTGACTTTCTGTTGATATCATTCAAAAATGTTTGCAATGAAAATAAAAAGAATCAAATTTTATATGATATAACTTATGAATAGGTGATATTAGTGAGTCGTAAGCTTGGAAGTTATCAAAAAAATATTTAGTTTGTTTACTTTTCTAAATATAAGTTGTAATGTAAAATAAAAGTAGCCTTAGTTAATCTTTATTATATCAGCTATCTGACAGTGAAAGCCCCATTAAAATCAGTCCAGCTGGAAAAAACAAACAGACAAACAAAAGTGGTGAAAAAATGTTGTTTTGGTATGTGTGGGTACCGTATATAAATTATAAATACATTAATATTGTGTATGCAGTAAAAAGCGGTTATTTTAATATTAATTACATAAATTACGACCCCAGAACACAGGTCAGATAAATATAAAAAAAACAGCAAGTATCTTCACATCCGTTTCCCCCGGAGCGGAAGTGCCTGACACAACCGGACCGGACAAGATTGTTTTTATTAGAAAATAATAAAGGAAATTTTGAGTTGTCCAACTCTAGAATCCAACTAAAGACGTCATACAGTTAGTCAACGCCAATATCAGGTATTCTTACCCTTCTTATTCAACCACCAGGAATAGTACGATCAGTATTACAAAAGTGGTCCAAAAATTTTAAGATATGTTTTCAATATTTTTTTGTTTTTGTTTTATACAAGAGGAAGCAAACGAACAAGTGGTTCACCTAATGGGAAGTGATCACCGTCGCCCCCGGGCATCCGCAACACCAGGAGTATCACAGATGCGTTGCCGACCTTTAAGGAATGAGTACGCTCTTTTCTTGAAGGTCCCTAAGTCATAGTGGTTTGGGAATGCCGCCCTCGGTAACTGATTCTATAAGGGTGTAGTGCGAGGTAAAAAATGTCTTCGGAATCGCACAGTTACAGATCGCCACGCATCGAGATAATGGGCATGATACTTTAAACTCTGTCGTGGAAATCAGCGGCTGGAATTAAACCAAATAACTCCTCAGAGTCAACCCACCATAACGGATCATGTAACCTGCATAAGTTCCCTAAGATATAGAAAGGGTAATTTCACTCCTCTACATTATGAGTAAACCTCTACATTATGAGTAAACCAAGTCATCTGACCTCCACAAATGAAGCACAATGATTGGTTTGCCATCGGAATTACAAAGGTTGCTCTACTACGAGAGCATTAGGTTCGTTTCGCCTGCCCGTGCACGATTTACCCAATTCCGAACAACGGGTCCATCGACAAGTTGGACTTGAGATTTCTCGGTATATGGCTAAGTGCAGACAAGCGATTTATAACTGTAATATTATGTAAATATAAAATTCTTTTAAATGTATGTCAGTCATTAAAATCCTAAACGAAGGGACCTATTTGGTTAAAATTTTGTATTTAAATGTTAATAGGTAGGTTCGTAAGTACGATCGGATCGAGTACCATTAATTTATAAAACAATCTATATGCTCCTTAGCACATAACTTAAAAATGGCTTAACAGATTTGGATAATTTTATTTTTTGTGTTTTTATTAAGCCACACTTTATTCTTGCACAAGCACATCAAATCTGGGAAAAATTAATACTTTTTGTTTTTTGTTCTTCTTTCAGAGATAGACAGCTGGAGAGTAACATAGGGATATAAATACGTGGAAGTAACCTCAGCCAATATCTTGGTAGCAAGCGTAATGGCCATTAGTGCTTAAATAAACGTTTAAATACAAACCTTTATTTAATCGGAAGACAAAGATTTAACGTGGGCGTAAAACATTACAAATAAAACCTGGAAAACATTATAAATTGTAATTATTTCTAGCTTCATTTTCATAAAATTTACTATCAAAATCTCGATCGTTTTTAATAAATTTAGTAAAAACACTTATTTAGTTAAATTAATATTTATTAAGCCTTTGGACGCAAGTCGTAAAACCCCCTGACGTAAAAAAGACAATCACAAATTTAACGTGTCTGTATGTGTCAGTTTAAGGCAACATAACTCCTAACCGAATCAACTCATCTTGATAGGATTTTTATAGTTGAAATATGACATGATTCAGATATTTTTAAGTTACAATACTAAGAGCTATTGTAATGTATTATTGAACATCTTTAATTTTAAATTATCAAAATATTAGCTTCCGCTTACGGCTTGGCTGGTATATTTTTTTATGAATTGTAGCCCATGTCTTATTCTGATTTATGCATTCTTATAAAAGTTTTTTTTTTCGTAAAAAGTAACAAACATACTTCCATTCACACTAACTTTCGCATTTATAATATTAGTAAGATACCAGTGGCTTCCCCGCTGAAGAGTTATAGAAATAACTTCTAACTGATAGAGTTAGAAGCAAACGAAGACACGGACATTTTGATAGATTTCTATATTTTGAAGACCAGTCGCTGTAGTAGTAGTAAAGCTCGTCTGTTCCGACCTGTATCTCTAAACGATACAGCTTATGGGAGATTACCCATCGCAAATGCAATTGGTGCAACGGTGCTAACAACGATCATCCCACATACAGTTCGAACTGATATTAGTCGTAGTTTATGTAAGCCTAATATTGTACTTTCTGAGCATGTCACAGGTTTTCTTAGTCAAACACCTAGGGTTTTTATCAATAACATAGTATAGATAAAACGAATATGTAGTTCATTTTATCATAAACCTAAAAAAATCCAGTTTTTATCAATAACCTTAAATATCTTCACGCCCATATCTTCGAAAGGGTAGACAGAGGCACAACCACAACCACAGAGGTCTTTTTTATGTTAGAAAATTGGAAAAACCCACTTCTCTTTTCGTTGCCAAACCTATGTTTGAATGTTATAAAAATCAGTCTAGTGGTTAAGCTATGAAATCGTAACAAAAAAACAGACTTTCTCATTTATAATATTGTTACTTATTTATCATAAGATAATACTTTCGATAAAAACTGGATTTTTTCAAGTTTATATTTACGCATCGTCTCTGTGGTCTAGCGGTTCAGTTGTTGTACTTGACTGTATGAGGTCCCGGGTTTGAATCCCGGGTCGGGCAACAAAAAGAAAATCGGGTTTTTCCAACTTTCTGAAAAAAAAAACGTTGTTCGGGATTGGAAATGTGCCCGGTTGGCGATAGGCTTGTCACCTATCACATTGTGGGACTTAATGTCTTTGGCTACTCATGGGTGCCCTGGTTACGCCTCTGCCTACGTCTTTGGGGATATGGCCATGAAGATGCTTTTTTTTATTTTATAAAAAATATTTATTTCCTGTTTGGCTAGTGATACAAACCATAGAGCTCGGGTTCGATCCCACAAATTACTATGAGTATGACGAAGCAGGATCACACATTATAAAAAATATCATACATGTAGGTCTATCATTATCTTGTGGGTCCACGCCTCGGAACATGATTGTTTAGGTCGCTGTGAACAAGTATCTACACAAAAAAGAAAACATTTTGCTACAACGTAAATTTAATATATTATCTCCTTCAACTTAGGTATAACCATATTCTTATTTCATCCTAAAACACTACCTAAAAATGATAAATGTATCTAATAATTTAATGGCAGTAAAACTGCAAAAAAACCGGTTTTGATTTCATTAGTAACATATAAATAAAATAAGTAGTATTTTCTTTGATTTCCCTAGGATTTTATCTTGAGAACCAGACTTGATGGAAATAGGGACCACATTGAAAGTACGCTCTTTTGAATAAAAAATAAATAAAATCGGTTCACAACAGGCGCATAAATTGATTAACATACAATAAAAATGTAGTAGTCTGATATATAACTCTCCTTTTTCGAAGGATATTAAAATGACAATTAAGTAATTCAAGTGAACAGTAAAGATAAGTATCTTTTTTTTATCGTAGGTGGTCTGACTGTACCTCTGCCTATGTTTTCGGGGATACTCGGGTAATAACTCACGTTTTACATAATTTTGTATATCTTATCAGTATCATCGACAGCTTACGGCCAATATTAATAATCAATCCTAATCCAAAACTTGCTGTCCAAGATTGATATTTTTATTCATTTTTATGTTATGGCTTGCCAAAAACATATCTGTGGATAGGATAAATATGGCAATTAGATATAGGATAGGTCGGCGGATCCCTAGCTATCTAAATTGCTTAAAATCAATCTTTAGATATACATTATTAACATCGGTCGTTAGTTGATACATCAATATCTTAACATAAATACCTCTCAATTATCGAGCCCCTTGCAAGACTATCTTCTAAGGCACCAAGATTTCCCACAAGGCACGCCGTGACTAATTTCGTTTACTATCTCGCGGCGGCCTTGACTTTGAGCGTGACGATACTACTTCTTTGTAATTTGAAGCACACGAAATTCTCACTGCCCCCGGTTCTAATCCAGTTCTGTGACGAAATTATAGTTTTTATACCGCTGCACGCCACATGCAACCGCATAGCGTTCTTATCCGATTAAATATGGTATTTTTTAGCGTTGGAAATCGTGATATTGACAAAAAGGCTATCTCTAACCTCTGAAGCCACTTGGCACGTAGATTGGCCTATTTTCTTTGAAGTATGTTTTTGAGTGGGAAATTAACCAGGTCACTGGTCTCACGATAGGATGATAATGAAACCTGGACAGAATTAGTGTGAACTAAAACCATCTCTATCTTGTTTGCGTGACTTCTAAAGGCATTAATAACATATCTACAGATAGAGATAGTCCTAATAGAGTTTTGTTGCTAAGATATTTTTATAAGTTATTGAAAAATGACAGCGGTTACCTGGCAACTGATCTAATAGGTATAACGCGATCTCTTATAATAAAACAATCTCTATCTTGGTTGTATGATTTTTAAGAAAATAGGTCGGAGAATAAATCAGATGGCAGTATTCCGTGTTTGTGTGTGTGTTGTATGTTTGTGTGTGCCAACTTGACTGCAGTGGAACGTTCAGGAAATACATGAAAGGCTTTGAAAACCACAAAAAATCAAAATCGCACTCATGTTACAACATGAAACTTGATCACTGAGGCTATACGATCGCTAAAAAATTGATGCATGGGTGATGTGGTGCTGGAGACACCTAAATATTCCATGGACTACGTTTCGTATTTATGTGTCTATCCTCAAGGTACCTTTCGCAATTGAACAATTGAAAATGTATGAGTTCTTTAGTCACATCTCAGAAATGAGAACCAGGTGGAGAGACTAGTAGTCCAGAGCTAAATACAAAGGTAAACGACTACGGGGTGGAAATCACCGATTCGCTGTATATCATCGTCGATGAAGTGGCGGGG